>CANTFL010000416.1:0-162206 GCA_947650285.1 Hyaloperonospora brassicae | reverse complement strand
CAGCGTCCAGGAAGTGGGCTCAGGGTCTTGGGCATTCATCGTAAAATCATGGTCGTAGGCTAAAGAGAAAATGGACCCGGAGCAACAGTACTAGCAGCAGCATTGTCACCTCCATCATCATCGGTGGTACCAGCCTTGTTATCGTGTTCAGTAGCAGTGTCATCGTGTCCATCATCTCCAGAAAAAGTGTCATCAAAAGTGTCACTCAGAATTGTCATCAAAAGTGTCATCAAAATGTTTATCAAAGTGTTCATCAAAAACGTCATCCTTGGGGTCATCAACTTCGTCTTCATCATCCGTAGCCCACCCTCGCGTTGTGACTGACATCGTGCCTTGTGAGTTCGGACGACACAACAGTCGGTGTAGATGGCGAAGTAGCCGGGCGAATATCTTGTGGGGGCGTCGTCGAAGTGTTGCTCGTGTCGGGGGCGTAAGCCACCATCCGACGGAGGAAAACATCAACGGGAGTATCCTCGTTCTGGTCCATGTTCACGTCTTCATCTTGATCCACCAGCAACGAGGAGTTTGACCGTCGACGCTTGGCACCGGACAGCGACGATGCCAGTACCGGGTCGTGAGCTGGGGCTTGGGCTTGAACTTCCTGCGGAGAAAGAAAGGACGACGACGAGAGTAGCGGCCAGCCACGGCCGAAAGGAACTAGTACTTGGAGTGGCGGAGTCTGCAGGATGGTCACGGCGTGTTACCGTGAATTCTCCTTCACCCGCTGGAGAATCTGGTGTGGTCTCCTTTTGCAATTTCGGCGTCGATTGTGTAGGGTAAATTGCTTACGAGGCTGCCCCACAGTAGAGGGTGTGCCTAGTAGCCGATGCCCGTTTGACAAACGACATGGCACAGGCGCATCCACTGTGAAAAATGTCCATGAACGGGATCCCGAGATGCCGCCGGTCTCGGTGCGCACGCAGCTCCGCAAGCTGCGGTGCAACAAAGTCGCACGTGACGCAGCAAAAAGTCGCTGCGTTGTGCGGGAAGATGGATAGCGTGGCCAGAGACGGGGCAGGCGTTGCACCATCGTCGATATCCGGATAGTCAGCCGGTGAACGTGAGTCTTGGGACTCGATCGTCCAACCGGGCGTGGGGGCGAGCGGGTCGGTAGTGGCGGCGTCGGGGGCAGCATCTTCGTCGGGAGCGGGGCCGGCTTGAACGGTATGAGGTGCAGGTATACTGAGCGGGGAGGTCGACCGGACGGACGTCTTGGACAAAAACGGGGCAGTAGTTGGTCTCCATGGCGGGATGCACAGCGTCGAAGATCGAGTCGTCGAAGTCGGGGCACGTAGCAGCAGCATCGTCATCGGCGGTGTCTTCAAATAGAACATCTCCAACATCTTGAAAACAGTCATCATGAGCAGCTTGATCCATAGCGCCATGAAAGGCAACACCTTGAGCAGAAATGTCGATGTCTTGAAGGGTGGTCCCGCCGTTGTCCGTCGGTTCAGTGAGACTGGCACCATCGACCAGACCCGTCGCGGCAGTCGCGAGCAGTCGTTCCCACGCGGCACCAGCTGTTGGATTTGCATCCCTAGCAGCACCGACACGAGCGTCGTCCTCGTCGGTAGCGGCGGCGGTGGCGTCCACGGCGATGTCCTCGTCGTCATCAGCAGCAGCAACACCCTCGTCCGTCGCAGCACTCGCGGAGTCGTCCGCGTCGCCGTCGTCGCTGAAGTGCCGCTCGAAACGCTCACGGCATCGTCGTCCCACGTCGTCACCTCGTTCGAAGGCGTGCAGCTCGCCGGCGACGGCGGCTGCGACCCACTATACATGGCACGCCACGCGCGAACAGCGAGAAGATGTCCATGGCGCAGCAGAGTACACGCAGCAGACACAGTTGAGTAGAATAAAAGAACACGAAGAAAGGTGCAAACCAGGCGTGTGTATTGTTTGATGTTGAGGTGGGGGCGGCGCACGCGCTCACCCCCGCTGACAAAAATTCTACTGTGGAATTACTCAAAAGAGCATTCCTGAACCCTTACAGCACCGGAGTGCAAGGGGCCTGCTCCGGCTCATGTCAACGCCCTCATTTTAATACGTGTATTTTGTGCCAATTAGTAGTCACCCGTGGGAAGCAAAAGCTGCAAGCGGGGGTAGACAGGACGGAAAACGTCCGAATGTAGTGCTACACCTATAGGCTATATGGCTACATTGGGCTTGGAACGGCGGTGTCCTTGCTGGAGAGTGCCGATGGGACCGAAACAGGTCCATGAACCACTAGTTCCTGGTGGCAGTGGCGACGGCACGACGTACCTGAGGATGACCTTGGTGCTGTGGGCGCGAGGGTCGCCTAGGCTGGTGAGTCGACCTTGAGCGTGGCTGTCCGGAAGAATGCGAGGTCCGAGTCAAGTGTTGATGTGGTGGGTGCTGTCTTGACCTTGACTGGGTGTCCGGAGCAGCAGATGAAGTCACGTGACCTCGGCGAGGTCCCCATCGTGTGCTGGTCCGGCGTGGAGGGACAGGAGTCGTGAGCGGCTGAGAACGTAGCGGACCCCACCGCGTAGATGCCCGACGTGGTTGGCTGGTTGAAGTAGAAGTCCTCGATGTAGATGGCACAGAAGTAGGTGTCTCCACCGGTCGCGCACATGGGTCATAGGTCCTGGTGCTCGGCGAGGTCGATGTAGCCGTGGGAGCCACAGTTGGCCTCGAGTTTCTTGACGTATCTCCTGAATTCAACTCTCCCGAATGTAGCCTCCATATCTTGTAGCTTGCCTGAACACATGCCACCGAAATCCGACGATTGAGTTGATTGGCATGCATCTTGGTCAGACGTAGCTGCTCCGTCAACACCTTGGAGTTGGAGGGCAACACTGATCCCAACGATCCGTACACCAAAGCTGAAACTTGAACGCGCCATCCCATCGTCTCCAGAAACTCCTTTGCACGCTGGTACTTGACCAACTTCTCGGCATGACGAACGCGCATGTTGCCTGTAGCAGGGTCGTCCGTCTTCTGAGCTTCAAAGGCAATAGCGAGATCACAAATGTAGGCGGTCCTCGAAGCCGCATCAAAAATCTGGATATCTGGACGCAGTTGACGACCCGGTAGACCCTCCACGTATGTGTCAAAGCAAGCCGTCAGACGACTGGAGGACTTGAAAACAATGGGCTCAACCGCTTTCTTGATTATCCCAAGAACACGGTCGTGACGACCATCAATGGCCCGAGAATTGCCTGGGCAGTGCTGAAGAACATGTGGGAGCGTTTCATCGTGATGGCATCTGGGGTGGCGACAGGTTGCACCCCCACGCTCATTCCAACGTCGAAGAACCGATCGAGTGGGTACCAAATCAACCCGAGCCTGCAAAGCAAAACGAAATTCTGCGTCGCTCATTCCACCACCACGAGAAAGAAAACAGCTTCCAACTCCACCAATAGCTCGCACAACGGAACTCTGGGCACTCAATCCTTTCCACCGCTCAAGCTCCGTCAGTTTTAAATGATGGCGAAGCTGCCTGGTGATGTCGCTGTGCGGTAGTGGTTGCGATCGATGTGGTAACTTGAGCTGCAACATCATTTCCACCTCAGTTCCAGCTTCCGTGAGCACTGTTTCCGTCGTCAACTTCAATCCACGGGTCGCAAGATGATTCTTGACATCCACCCATAACGAACCAATATCCCCCGACTTGCGCTTCTGACGGGCAAATGGAGAAGAATCGAGATCACCATTCAAAAAGAGCTGGATGGCAGTAGGTATACGTCCACGCCAATGGTCCGGGTCCATGGTGAATCGCTTCTGGATTGCCTGCCACACTTGCTCTTGAGCAATCTCACGAATAAGCACATCGGAGGAGTGCAGCATCTGCCAGGCATGACTTATCTGTAGCACAGCTCTAAGGTCGACAAGTGGAGTGAAACCCAAACCACCGGCGGCAACTGGAGCGTGAAACATTGCAGTCGTACTGGACTGGTTGAGCTTCAGAAGATGGCTTAAACCACGTGCCAATGCTGAGTCCACACTGTCCAGCTGGGTCTTGTAGGCTCGTACGTGTCGCAGCAGATAATCTGCTTTCGGGAAAACATACGTCTTGATCGCCTTCATCTTTTGCCACGGATCCAGTGATGAACGAAAAATCGGTGCCATCATGCGCTTCATGTCTTGCAAAACAGGTCCCATCGAGCCACGGTGTTTGGCGTGGTTGAAGCCATCACCGATACCCAGGTACGTGTACCCTTCCGAAATCTTGAGCGACGGAATGATGCCACCGTCTAGTGTAAGCTCCACTTGATCGTCACGTAAATGTCCATGTGTGTCGGTCTTGACCGAGAGCGAGGCACACTTGGAAGCATTGGATTGCATGGTAGACCACCGAAGAAACTGGACAACGACCGAGTGTGCCTTCTTGATACCGACGGTGGATGAGCTGAATGTCTTCAAGTCATCTGCATATGCTGTCACCGAAACCTTACGGTCAGCCGTCACGGGCACTCCAATCTCCGGAGCAAGCTCTTGCAACGCACGGACGAGGGGCATGATGCCAACCAAGAACAAGTAGGGCGACAGGGGACAACCTTGAAAAACACCCATCCGAAGCTGGATCGGGTCCGTCGCACCATCTGCCGTGTTGGCCACCGTAAACGACGCACCATCGTAGATATTCTTGAGACGATCCACAAACGAGACGCTGGCACTGGTAGTCAGCAACACACGCCAAATCAGCTCCGGTGGCACCGACCCAAATGCGTTCTTGATGTCATACCAGACCATGTGGAGAGGACGAGGGCGTCTCTTGGTCTGGTCGATCACAGCCATGCTCACGAAATTGTGCTCGGCGGTACCGTTGACACTTCGAAACCCTTTCTGCGAGTCAGTCAAACGGCCATTTGCTTCCAGCCAGCGCTTTAGTCGCCTCGCCAACATGTCCGAGTAGAGCTTGTAGATGCACGCTTGAAGGCAGATCGGTCTCCAGTTACTTGGTTCACTGGGGTCACCTTTCTTGTAAATCAGCTGCACCGATCCTACTTTCCAGACAGCAGGTACCTTTCCATGCTTCCAGCATACACCATAAGCAGCATGTAGTGTCGATAACAACTCGGGTAAATAGTTCTTGAAGATGTCATGACCGACACCATCCATACCCGGGCTGGAGTGTGCATGGGATTTGTGAACAGCAACCTCCACATCATCTGGCGTGATGTCCATCGTAAGAGCATCCATAGCTGCAGAGGCTGGCGGAAGAGCAGACAGAAGCTTTCGAAATGTAGCACCAGCCCTGTCATCGAAATTAAAATCACGCTGAGGAGTGTTAACACCCTGGAAGTAGTCATGAACAGCTGCTCTTGCAATCGGACAGCGCGTGGGAGCAGCTTCTCCACCAGTGACTTCGGGATCCGGTGACGCTTCCGACAGAACTTGCTGCATGCACGCCTTCTCATGAACCCGAAACTTCTTCCGCAACAGAGTGCGCTTCATGGCTGACCGAATTCGTCCCGCACGTCGTCGCGCCTTCCGAATAGCAGGCTGGGATGGCTGAGATCCATGCTGAATGTTGTCCAAATGGTCCAGAGCTTCGTTCAGTTGCTGGTTGCCAGGTGTTGGAGGTGGTCTTTGACGTCCTCGCTGGCGACCTGAACTCAACTCTTGTCGCCGTGGATGACCTGGAGGTCGTGGTCGCTGCGAAAATAGCAAAAGAGCAGCGTATAATGACGGAGTCAGCGCTGCGAGGTACCCTTCCGCTGTTTCCCAATCGTCGGCATCTGTGAGCTTGTCCGCAAAGTCATCAGCAACCTGCTTCACCGCCAGTCGAGCTGCTTCAAGCTCATCTTCACTCAACTTGGATCGCAACTTCAATCTGGACTGGCGGACTGGAACGCTATCAGCAGTAACTGGAAGAACTGGAAACGTCCGGCCTCTGTCCCGGCGGATGACATCAGCAGCAGCATCGTCATCTTCCAGATTGTCTTCAACAGCTTCATCTCCACTCTAAATGTCCATATCTACTGGTCCAGTAGCCGAAACAGTAGGTCTTCTGGAGGTCCCAGCTGCAATCGCGGATCCAGTGGCGATAGCATGGGTGCTGTAACCGACGCCATCGATGCCATGGGCAGAGCATTCCGTCTTGGTCCGTTGAATGTCCAGAGCCCGGTTCGCCAATCTGTCTGCAGCCTGGTTCTCCATCCTGTCAACGTGAATCAACTCGTAGTGGTCGAAGCGGTGGAGAAGTCGGCGAGCCTTGTTGCGCGAACGCCGTAGTTGATCGTTGTTGCAGGAGTATCGTCCACGCACTTGCTCCAGAATCAATGCACTGTCACCCTTGACCGTGAGACTGCTCACACCGTGATGTAGATCCCCACTGAGACCTTTAATAGGAGCAATATACTCAGCAGTATTGTTGGTGTGCGTTGAACTGGGCAGGAAGCAAGCAACGTTCCACTTGTTCACTGTGCCTTGAAATAGTGTGGCACCAGCTCCTGCACCTGCACCGTGTTGTCTCGAACGGCGGCGAAAAGCTCCATCGAAAAACAGCGTCCATGCAGCGGACTCAGGGTCTGGATCTGGCATCGCGACATCGGGGTCTTGTGGTAGAGTAACCTCACTCGGAGTAACATCATCAGCAGCAGCAGTATCGGTGGCGCCGTCATCATCATCATCGTTTCCATTGTCTACGTGTTCATCATCGTTGCCATCGTTTTCATCGTTGTCATCAGTAATTATATCAAAGTCATCGTTGTTGTCGTCAAAATCATCATCTTTGTGGTCGTCAAGGTCTTCAGTAACTCCAGTAGCAACATCTTGATTTTCTTCATCATGTCTTGGAAGTGTGCAGATCACAGGAACCGCCGAGGAAGGTGCAATCAACGGTTGCTGAAAGTGTGTATGCTTCGGCGAAGCTGAAGTAGTGTCAGGAGCGTATGCCATCATACGGCGGAGAAAATCATCAACTGGCGCAGCACCGAGGTGGTCCATGTCGACATCTTGGTCTTGATCCGGTACGAGCGAAGGGTTCAGACGGCGACGCTTGCATCCTGTAAGCACTGTCACATGCTGCGTTGAAGTCCCACTGGAGTCTTGAGTGTCTGTCCGGAGCAAAGAGACACGAAGACGAGAGCGAGCGGCCAGCCACGGCCGAGAGGAACTAGTGGGTAGAGTGGCTAAGTCTGGAGGAGGATTACGGCGTGTCACCGTGGGCCCTCCTCCAGCCGCCGGTGTGTCTGCTGTGTGTTGTTGCTGCTGCAGTTGCGGCGTTGAAGTTGCGTCACAACGTACAGTCTGGGCTGTCCCACAGTGGAGGCTGTGCCGAGTAGCCGCAGCCCGTTGGGCAAACGACATGGCACAGGTGCATCCACTGTGGAAAACATCCGTGAAGACGGTCCCGCGGTGCTGCCGGTGCCGGTGAGCACGTAGCTCGGCGAGCTGCGGTGCTGCAAAGTTGCAAGCAATGCACCTGAACACCGCCGCATTGTGGGCGAACACTGATAACGTTGCTAGTGACGGGGCGGCGGGAACGTCCGTGGCGAGAGACGTGGCGGCGACGGTAGTGTCAACCGGTTGACGTGAGCCGGGAGGCTCGCTCGTCGAATCGGGCACAAGCGCGAGACGGGTGCTTGTAGCAACGCGAGCGGCAGAAACGTGGTCTCGAACGGGGCCGTTAGCGGCATCTTGAGCATGAGAAGCTTGGTCGTTGTTGCTGGTAGCTTGGACATGTCCCCCATTCCCAAATTTTCACGGTTCAGCTCAAGCCAGGCTTTTTCCCTTCGGGGCAGTCAGTCGGAGGGAATCCTCCCCTAGGGGAGCCGACGGGGTCGAAGATCTGACGCGGGCGCGCTGCACTCGCAGTCGCGGGTGTGGGCGTAGGGGACCGACGGGTCGCGTAAGCGGCCAAGCAGGGGTGTTTTATGGACTGGAGGCGTACCCCGCGCCACGTGTCGCCGCTGCGGCGGCGCACACTCCACGTCCGGGGGCCGCGTAAGCGGCTGCAGGGGGCCACCATCGCAGATGGGTGAGCTCCTCGGGGAGAGATACGGCGGGTTGGCGTTCTCCACGCCACGCAGTCACTTCGGTGATCGCACTCCACGTCGGGGGCGCGCAAGCGGCTGAAGGGGGCCACCATCGCAGATGGGTGAGCTCCTCGGAGAGAGATACGGCGGGTTGGCGTTCTCCACGCCACGCAGTCACTTCGGTGATCGCACTCCACGTCGGGGGGCCGCGCAAGCGGCTGAAGGGGGCCACCATCGCAGATGGGTGAGCTCCTCGGAGAGAGATAGGCGGGTTGGCGTTCTCCACCACGCAGTCACTTCGGTGATCGCACTCCACGTCGGGGGGGCGCAAGCGGCTGAAGGGGGCCACCATCGCAGATGGGTGAGCTCCTCGGAGAGTCTCTTTATAGGGACCAGCCACGATTAGCCTCCGGGTCTCCCGGCGCTCACTTCTGGCTTAGCAAACTGCAGAGGTTAAGGCGCATAGTTAACACCGTGCAAATAGACCATCTGAACAACAAAAAAAAAAAAAAAAAAAAAAAAAAACTTGGACATGTCCTGGCAACGCATCTGGGACGTGAAGGTCAGTCGCGCAGACGGCAGTGTCAAAAACGGGACAGTCGTCGGTGGCCGGGACGAGAAGCGTCGGGTCGAAAATCGAGTCGTCGAAATCGGGACAGGTATCGATACCATCGTCGTGAATACCATCTTGAAACATTATATCTTGATCGTCTTGAAAGGTGTCGTCGTGAACGGCGTGAACAGTATCGTCGACGCCGGTAACACCTTGGGCAACGTCGTTGCCGATCCCATCGGTGTGCATGGGGTCAGTCAGACCGGCGCCAGCGGGAAGATTGGTGCTGCCCATCGTGCACAGCCGGTGCAAGTCGGCACCAGCTGTTGGATTTGCTGACCCGGTGGTCTCGACACGAGCAGCGCCCTCGTCGGAAGCGGTGGCGGTGTCAGTAGCGGAGTTGTCGTCGTCACACCATATGTCAGCAGCACCAGCAACAGCGTCGTCCGAGGCGCAGTCGTCGTTGTCGTCGTCATCGACGTCACTGAAGAATTCGCTCGCAACGCTCAGGGCGTCGTCGTCTCGCGCCGTCACCGCGCTCGAGGCCGTGCTGCTCACCGGCGATGCTGGCGGCAGCGAACCGCTGGACATGGCGCGGTCGCGCGCGAAGAGCGAGAAGATGTTCATGGCGCAGCAGAGTACACGCAGCAGACACAGTTGAGTAGAATAAAAGAACACGAAGAAAGGTGCAAACCAAGCGTGTGTATTGTTTGATGTTGAGGTGGGGGCGGCGCACGCGCTCACCCCCGCTGACAAAAATTCTACTGTGGAATTACTCAAAAGAGCATTCCTGAACCCTTACAGCACCGGAGTGCAAGGGGCCTGCTCCGGCTCATGTCAACGCCCTCATTGAGCAGCGTCAAGCACCAGTCAGGTAAGTATGAGTTGATCAATTAAGAACACCTATGCCCTATACATAGATAAACACCCGTACGAACGGAATACTTGACTCCTGAGTCTGGCTCTTTTCTTCTGAAGGTGAGATAGACTCACACAGCTGTATGTGGAACTTCTGCTCGATTACGATTCGCTACGCAGATACCAACTTGCTCATGTTGTGCCGATATTTAGCGGTGTTATGCATACATTCGTTCACTGTACCTTGAAATGTGTACTGATCATTCGGAATATCGGAACTTGACAATAGGAAAAAAACTGATGTACAATCAAACAAATAAATATCACGGCGTCTGATCTTAAATTTGCGGGTAAGTATCGAATGTTGTGGTTAAAATGGACGACGAAAATTTAGACTCATCGATTCTTGTATGATGCGCATACAACCAACACGGTCTTACTCGCAAATACGCCTTTGATGATAGTTCAAGGTTCTTCCCTGACAACAGTTGGATTTGCACTTCTTGAACCATTTCAGAAAATTTATTGCAAGATCCAAACTCCGCGACGATAGGTGTCAAACGTTCTCACCGCTCTGATGAAATTAAGTGTGTAAATACTCACAAATGTGTTTCCTCTGATGCATATGCGGCCAACGAGGAGCCTGCTCCAGTTCATTTCGAAACGAATAGCACTGTCTTTGGATCGAGCACTCTCCGAAAGCATGTAGATATGCTACGAGCGATGGGTGGATTTGGTCGCGATCGCTCGTAGAGAAATCTAAGATACGGGATGTACACTATACTGGGCTTGGTTCGGCCGTTGTATTGGACCATGCCCTTACATAAGTAGTTATGATTAAGTTTACACGTTACTTAATTAGAAGAGTCTTTATGTGAATCAGCGGATGTAGCACGTTTTTTCTAGCGGGATGAATGGGGTTAGACAAAATATTAGCCAGTAAGGTATCGACACGTAGATCGAGCGGA
This sequence comes from Hyaloperonospora brassicae, assembly GCA_947650285.1. Taxonomy (NCBI): domain Eukaryota; phylum Oomycota; class Peronosporomycetes; order Peronosporales; family Peronosporaceae; genus Hyaloperonospora; species Hyaloperonospora brassicae. The sequence continues at coordinate 151,884 of CANTFL010000416.1, read as the reverse complement.
TCCCATGAGTCCAAGCAATTCATTTGTACTTGGGATCGAAAAAGACAAAATATAAACCGAGTTAAATTTGATTAATACCTAATACTTGGGCTTGAGGCTTCTTCAGGCTTACTTATGAGTTAAGTACGGGTCGTTCTAGCCTGTTCACAGCAATGGTCTCGCTAAATTGTGTGTGTGGTATTGAAAAGATACATGAGCTACTAGTTCTGCCACCGTCGCGATAAACCCGGTTGTGGCGTCGACGATGATGTCTTGTAAGTGCTTGAGACGGTCGAAACGCTGGTGGAGTAGAATGTCCGGAATGACTTGATGTCGTCGAAGATTGCGGAGCTCTTTATCTCTGCTCCGAGATAAACAAACCCGCAGAAGCTTGAGTAGAAGACGCTTGATAGTCGGCGTCGCTTCAATGTATACGAGTAAGACGTGTCGATACCAGAGGCGTAGCCATATGAGCGTTATATGGTCCTTACTGTTTGAATTTTGAAGTGGATGTTTGCAAAAGCAAATCCCTGCGATGAAATGGTAGAAGGCTTGTGGCGGTGTCAGACTTGAAGACGTCGCACGGTTCCTAGTTATTGTCCGACTTAGACTCGCAGAGGAAGCTATAAAAGATTCTATCAGATTGTCTGAAGGTATCGCTGAGACAGGTCTCTACCATTATGCAGTCATTCATACCATGTAATTTGCTTGCAAATCACGCCACAGATACCCGACGTTCGAACTAGTTGGTGGTAATTTTAGTGAGATGTAGCTGCTTCGTTAAGACCCTGTAGCTTCTAAAGCAACACTAAAATCATTTCTTCAACCGAAGTAAGTACGCACCATCTCACTGTCTCCTTGAGATATTTTGCACGCTCTTAATTTACCATCTTCTCGGTGTTACAAACTCTCATATTACTCACCATTACGATATTAACTTGTTCTATGCTATAAATGCAACAGCGAAGATCACACATTTAGTCGGTCCGAAAAGTCACATCAAAAGAGCTGGACACCTGGCATCAGTAGGTCGACCTAATAGACCCTCCACAAACGCGTTATAGCGAGCCGTCAGACGAAAGATGGTCTTAGCAATAATGAAGTTATATATATTTGTGACAATTGTAAGCACACAGTTATTACGACCATCGCTGGAGGGAGTGTTGCCGGGAAGTGTTAAAGACCATGAGGAGGGGCCCCAATATGATGTCATAAATGGTGGTGACAGGTTGCATTCCCTCGCATATTTCACCGTCGAATTACCGAGCGAGTTGGTGCCAAATCAACTATACATAGGCAAAACGGAATATCTGCGTCGCTAAGTCCACCACCACGCCAGAGAAAATCGGTCTTAACTCTAAGAATAGCTCCCACAGCTAAAAGCTGATCGCTTCATCCTTGCTATCGCTCAAACTCAACCTACTTCAGTTTCAAGAGTGAGAGAAGCTCACTGGTGACATCTCAGTATTGTAATGATGCGACAGATGTTGGTACCTTGAGTTGTAGCGTTAGATCCACCTCCTTTCCGGCAGTTGCTAGCAACGAATCCGCCGTCAACTCCAATCCACGGGACGCAAGATAATAATTGACGTCCACCCACAACGAAACAAAATCAACATATTTTCTAATGACGGGCAAATAAGATTTTGCCAAAATCCCCGTTCAAATAGATCTGGGTGGAATCGAGTATATGCCCACGATAATGTTGTATGTCCATATCAAAAGCTTCCGGATCACCTATCACACCTGCGCTTTAGCAACTTCATATACATAAAAATTTGATGAGTACATTATATGCCATGTATCGCTTATACAATGTGAAGACCAGAGGGTCGACGGTAGGATACCCTCAAGCCACCTGCGGTATCTTGCACCGGTATTCAACAAAACAAGGCAAATTGACTCAGTCCAATTCGATCCAAAAGCATTCTCGATGTCATGCCAGACCATATGGAGTAGTTTAGGACGTCGCTTAACCTCTTCGGTCACGGCCGTGCTCACACAATTGATGCTCAGCGGAATATTATATGCGTCTGAGTCCCATTTTAAAGGTCTTAAAGCATTTATTTGATTCTACTATATCGTAAAGACGTCGTACAAGTAAATCGAACAGAGTTTGAATACACACGCTTATACGCAGATAGTGTAGATAGTTAGCCCATCCGGATCGACCTAACTTAAAAACTAGCTTAATCGCGCCAACTTTCCACACTAATGGTACTTTTCCTTGTCGTCCAACAAACCGTAATGACGTACTAAGATACGGAAGTTATATTCGCCAAAATGTTTTAAAATCTTCGTGGCGGGGTCCATCCACCCGCGGAATGGAAGGTGTACTTATTTGCATACAGCATACTTTACCTCGTCCGTCGGAACATTCACAAAGAGATGTTCCGGATTTACTGAATGTAAAGAAAGATCCGACTGCAATATTCGTAATATAGCACGAGCCTTCCATTAAAATATATATGATGTTAAGGAAAATTTAAACTCTGAATAACATCCAGTAGCCTACCTCTCTCTCGATTAGGGAGCGTGTCAATATAACAGCACCATAATTATAATAAGCCCAGCGGCTCATAGAAAATACTTACTGCATGCACGCCCTAACGAAATAAATTTATTTACTCAGTACCACGCCCTTTATGACCAATCGAGCACAACCAGACCGGTATCATGCCGTCCGAATTGCTGTGTCTTAATTAATTGGAAGCTCAAATCAGTATCTCAAATCTGTCAGATCCTATACAAATTGATATTTAGCGGTATTCTGCAGTGACGTTCCCCGTATTTGCGGTCATCCTTTAAGTAGGATTGATGTTAAAGGTGAATTGGTAATCACATAGATGCAAAACGCCTTGATGATACCCCATTAAACGACGTAAGCACGGCAAGGTGCATACAGACGAAGAAGTGCTGTACCGGCGATGTCGATGAGCACTTAGCTGTGCGAAAAGCTAAGGCCAATTTTCCATATGTTGTAGTGTAAATAATTACCGCGTCATTTACGAATATACACAGTATGTTCGCGAAGGAAATGAGGTGTAGATCATTGTCAGGAGTGAACGGCTATTTGGAGTTTACCACCTGGTCTTATGCTTCATCGATCACACGCCCAACCGGGAACCCATGCAAATTAACCCGCGACAGAAAAATTGTGCTTAGAATATTAATCCATCGCGCTGCATATGTAGCACGAAGCACGTGCAGTGAACTCGGTCTATTACAAATAAATTTGAATCGTTCGGTTCGTTTATAAGAAGCACTTAAATATATGGAAAATGCCAATCGGAAAAGGCTCCAGTGTTCGAATTGACAAAGAAATTATGCACATAGTATTTTATATTTATAAGTCATATTTCTTCTTAATGAGCTTAAGGGCATCGCAAGACATATATATATTCACTTTGTCAGACATTACATTGCTATATAGTATCAACGGAAAGGATTTTATGTCTACATCTATAAACCACTAATTAATCCATATAGTAATAAATTTTCATAAGATCAACTACATATCTCGATTTATTCATTTCTCAATTTTTAACCTCAGCTTTATACATTACATCGGTCGTATCTTAATATACGAGTACAAATTGATTGTAGTTTGTGGCAAATAGAACCCTGATACATTAAAGAATCATTTAGATTTATTTACGTTAAGCGTGACTACAATGAACGTAAAAATTTTACTTTTGCTAATTATTATCGGCAAATGCCTGCTATCAAACCTTATAAAGGATGCTTTACGAAAGCTAGATATAGGGATGACGATGGAAAGGTCTTCAGAACTTCTTTAATATATATACATATATACATATATATATTGTATATATATATATAATCTTGCTACTTTAATCTAGTAACTTTTATTTTGTACATTTTCGTAATCGTTTCGCTTTGTCAGCACCTGTCTTGTGTGCCATATATAACAATCAAAAGTATATTTACTGACCTTTCCACCTTCTATGCATGATGCGGATAGTTGAGCCTGTAATTTCAAATTGCCTCCTGACGCAAAGTTTTTGTGAATGAGAACGTTTAAGTATAGCAACATCTATAGAATAGATACATATATTAAAATGAGCGCTAGGGCGTTATTAAGAAATATATAAGTACCAAGAACTTGCCCCTCGATCTATTACATGCATGAGAGATAAGCCAGTTTATGTGAGAAACTTACGTGAAGGTGTTCTATTGTATATGATGTCCTTCGTATCTTCATTGTGAGATTGAATGCAATACTATTGTATTGCACTTGGCCAAGTGTTGAAGTCATCTTAATGCTTTTATTCAAAATTCTAAATACCATTAACGTAATAAAATTGACATCTTTTACTTTGTCATAAATTATAGAAATAAAAAATGCCCCATTTAACCACAAAAAAAAAGAAATGCTTCAGATAATTAAAATATAAAAATAGCCTCACGTCCTAAATTAATTAAGTTAGTGTGGTACACTATAAAACCACCCGTCCTTTAACATTTTCGTTTACCATTTTACGGTCGTGACCAACCTCCGCTTAATTCGGAAAGCCGCGGAGAGGATTCTGCTGCGCTTGTACCCACTAGTTGCAAAACCCTCTCCGCGGCCCGGCCCCAAAGAGGGCGGGGGTTGGTCACGGTCAGACTGAGTTGGTCTGTGCTATTTTTGTTGATGTTTATGATGATGTTATTGTTTTTGTTATTGTTGTTTCAGCCTCTTTCGTTGATGTTGTTGCTGCTACTGGTGATGCTACTGCTGTCAAGGATGTTGTAATTGTATGTGCTATTGTTGATGCTGTTGCTGCTACTGGCAATGATACTGCTGCTGCTGCTATTATTGTAGGTGCTGCGCTTGAGTTGTTGAAAGTGTGGTTGTATCATTATTTCACGACATGAGAGGCACCTCTCAAGAGTAGCGTAGTGGGCGCACGACACAGATAAACATAGATTGGGTTATTGTGCTGCTTCGTTACAAGACTCTTACATCAAGCTTAGAGCCAGCATATTATGACTGGCGTAATCCTATTAATAGCATGACGCCTAAACATCATATCTCCTTATCAGGTAAATAACAAATGCAGAAAGCCTGCGTGGGTGCGGGCAAACGTGACGTAAGTGGTGAAGAGCTCTGTGTAGCGTCAGAGTATATTTCTGCGAAGACATCCGATACACTGCTTATACCAATCTGCCATTTTATTGCCGGTGATGTCGCAATTAATTCTTAAATACATTCTAATTATTTGCATCTTGAAATATGACCTGGAAATTTAACTTGTTGTGACCATAAGATGCACCGAAGCTGCAGCAATTGTGAATCGTTTTCACTATCTTTACAACCACCTCCTTCGCGATTAGTAATCGTTTAGGAGCATTCCTGCGTTTACCATTCGGCAAGAGTATGTGTAGAATGACGATATTGGCCTTATATAGTAATGCTCTTATCCAAAAACCAGAGTGTATCGATAGCAGCAGCGTTGACTTGCCCTTGTTCTTCGATAGAGGAACGGTACGAGCTGGTAGCTATTAAGTATGTTACATTTGAGCATAATAGGGCCAACAATTGTATTATAAATTGACTTTCTACCTTGACGGATGCCAACGTCTATCTCGCTTGCTGCTGTCGAGCCTCTTCCGTTCTACTAGGACGTGGGACATTATTTTTCCAAATATCTAAGGCATCTATTTTCTTTTACTAATTGACTGAAGTATTATTTTAATTTCCCCATAAGTTATGATGTCTGCTTGGTAGCCGTCTTACTTTTTCTCAGCTTAAAGCTAAAACACCATATTGATTTAATTAATATGGCCACATTCGTATATTGGTTTCAGCAACATATTTAGTGCTCATTAAAAAGGTTTAACAAACAATATAAATTTATTTGTATCGGATCATTCGGCACGTGCCTAAATGAATGTTAAAAATTCTGGCAGACCGCTCGTCTCCGATTAAATTAGTATAGCAAATTTGCTACTTTTTCGCAAATTAAGCTATAGTCGTAACATTAAAGAAATCCGGTATCATCGCTACCACACTGTATTTGTTTTTATACAATTATTGCTCATCTTTATAAAATAATTAGTTAAGATGTCTAGTCGCAGCCTAATTTCCTGTATGAAGTCTGCACGCATATATAATTTACATCTTCCATGAAATTTATAAAGACTTTATACAAAATAAGGCATTCTGACGTGCTTTCTATATGTCCGGGACCGCTTCCGGGAACCTACTATTTAACCAAATGAATATGCAATGACTACATATAACGTCCATTTCCATATTTGCATTCTTATTTTTGCATTCTTAGCTACCCTAATATTAACTTATAGCGTTCCATGATGATTAGCCACATATTTCTAATCACCATTTTGCTTTTTATAATCACGTTATCGCAAATTTAAATATTATTTTTGTATGGGATACCTTAACCAATGAATACGGAACATAGAAACGCACACCGTCAATCGGTTAGTCAATGGGTCTCATCAGTCGGCCGAAAACGGTGTGCTGTATCATTTTAACTATTTGCACGTATTCTATTGAATCTCCACCATATGGCAAAGTCACAGAGTGTTTTGCGACTTGAAATGGTTTTATGGAGGTGCAATTTTGAACCTAAATGCTTTCCCTTACTCTTCGCAAATAGTTCAACCAATTTGTTAGTGCAGCGTCGGAGTAATGCAAATTTAGTATTGTTCCAGCTGGAGAATTTGTCCCACTCTACCCTGTCAAAACTCTTGAAAGCCCCAGATGCGCCAGGATTCGAAATACATGTAAAATTGATGAGTACGCTAAAGTAGACATAGTTGTTTCGTTGTGTATTTAATGTGATAGCCATATCGGCGACCCCGATAGCTGTCGCATGACTGAGCGTGCCATAAATCTCTGTTAGACCTCAAAATGCCTAGCATCAGTCGCGATAGTGTTTACTGAATGACATTGCTTGTAGATTTGCGCAGCTTCTTCTCAGCTCACATTGACATTTCTATAAAGTTTGCTGGAAATAAACATGAATGAGAGGCTATTAAAGTCTATTATAAAAGTTTTTATGCACCAATGTCTATCAAACAGGCATATTTTGAGTTTTTTTCACCAATTAAGCCAACAAGTTAGTGTACCCTTTGTACTGACCACAATTCTCACGTAAATAATGGTATCCTGGCTCAATTTCTTTCACCGGTAGCACTCGGTAATAAATGTCATGTTAAAAGGATCAGATTGCTATCAGTCGGTCGTTTCATAAGCCCGCCACCGCGCCTATTGCGATTTCAATGCGTTGAGGTTGTAATATATCACACATCGTTTGCTAGAAAAGAGTGAAGTCGTCAAACACTAAAAATGAGTGCGTTAGCTCTTACATTCTGGCGCGATTATCATCTATGTCGATGGCTCATGCTGTAGTGCTGTACTAAACATTTTCACCACTTATGGTATGGAAGTGATACAAGCAGACAGTTCTGCGAAAAATACCAACCTCTTTGGGTTTATCTGGTATCAGATAGTTCGCAAAAGATGCGGCTAGTACACCGATTTATACGCGTCATATTCAGTCAACAAACTATTCGTCAAATTAGTAAATGGTATAAATTTATAACGAAACTCTCATTTCACCGTAAAGTACGCCTTACGAGAGTCTAACAACAAATATAACGTCATTGATCGGCTTTTCTTTAACCTTCGTCTTGCTATGATGCCGTCATAAAATGAGCAATCATCATCCATATAGATTTCAACACTTACGGTCCGGTCAAAACCTGGTTGCGCATAGCTGATAACCCTGAGTGACGAAACTTGTAGCCGGAATGCTAGCACCTTCGTAAAGACTACGTAGCTTCTTCACGATACGCTTTCTAACTTAGATCGATTCCGTCGTAGAACTCGCGTTTTTTTTGAAACAATATCGTTTGATGATAAGGAGATTTCTGTCTACTCCTATTTTAATGCTGATAATGACCAGAGCTTTATACATGCGTGCTCACGTATACGTGACGAAAGACATTAACAAGCGATGCAGTTTTGTCTAATTTAATAATTCCAAGACCGGTGGGACCTATCAGCATCATTATATTTGTATTCAAACTCCCTAGACGCGTTAATCGTCAATATGTAGGTCGTGCTCCGAAAGTATGGACCTATACGCTCACAACTTCAAATTTATTCGATGTTACAAATTGTTGTGGCGACTCTACCATAGCAATGGCGTTTTTTACAACGCGATTGAATTTGCTATCGACCTGTATGCTATAGCGTCGGACCGTAGAGCGCCCACGGATAATTTTGTGTTGATCCTGTCTTACAAGAGCGATACTTTTGTGGAAAAACGGAGACGACGTTAAGTACACAACCAGATGTGCAGTACTTAATATTCCGCACCTTCTATTGTGGATGATGCACATTGCCTTTGTGCTAATATTACCCACTTATTACGATAAAGTAGCTTCGCAAAATAGTATTTCACTTCTTTTGCCGTTTCCGCATCACATTCAGTTATGTCTCCTCCTTGCGATATGGGTAACCAGGGGATGAGAGGGCAGACAAATTGCCTTCTTCACGTCCATTGTCTCTAAAATGACGTCTAGAAAAAAATGCGTCTGCTTCGAACGAATAAGATATGAATAGTGCTTCCGCTGCTTTTCTAGGCAAGTAAAGCGTCTTAACATATATACATCGCAAAATATTATCGTATTCTGAGCACTAGGACGGGTTAGGTGTGATACAAAAGGATGTATGTATCCCATCAATGTTGAGCGTTAAACTATTTAGGTCTGCCAAACGTTTCGGAGGTCCGAAACATGTAGTAATGACTCGTAATGGGCCTATTATCCCTAGCATGTTCCTTATTAATTACGTTCTAGACTTATCAGATGACTAGCTATTTGTGGGCAGTGTAGAAAGAGCTGCGGTGACTGAAACATATAAATATTTCGATCAGGACAGTTCTTCGGAAAGGCTTGTTTCAGACGTAGGAGCCGGCACGAAATATTTTGCTTACCTTTATAAGTTGTTGCGCAATATAATGTTATGTAATTTGAATTGCGCTAACCTACGATATGTCTCCTTTCTGTTTTACACGCTACTGCGGCATATAAGATATGCATGCCCCTCTAGCCTTCGACGAGCCCACACTTCGTAGGAAATCGGCGCGTGTCCAGATTGATCTGCCTGGATGCACTTTCCAGCCGCCCCAAATACAGACAGTTATTTAAAGGAGACTAGTGAACACTAGTCTCTGGTAAAAGTAAAACTATTATCTAACACAATGAATACCTATAAATCTTATGTCTCTGTTTATCCCGACTTAATCATATTAATCTAACTAAACGTATGATGACGTCTACTCACCACCTATTGCGCGCGTCTAGCAGAGATTGGTGGGTTGATATCATCACGATAACAACCAATAAGTAGACCCTTCGGTCATCTTCAACAATATCATCATGCTCTGTGATATTGTTAAAAGAAAATATTTAACGTAATATTCTCAATTGTCATTTCATCCTTAGTGAATATTGTAAGGCCACATAGGGTCGGCATCTCCAGCTCACCTCTTTGGAAGAGCTGACTCTTTGTAAAAGAAAAGCAGCCAGTCATTGGACCGGAGCGTACGAGGCATCTTGTGTGGTCAGCCGCTTGTACGGAAGTGCGAATCTATAGCCCCGACCCAAGACGCCGTCATCGCGGTGACGCAGATTGCTTCATTTTTCCAAGATGACGTCAAAGCAGAAGTACTACTTTGGTAATGAATGCATAAATCAATGGATAGGATCTATCCTGCTGGCATTTTGAGTAAGAAAAACGACGTTATCTGTCAGGAATGCTCACCACGTAACCGCAAAGCGGCTAACGTTACGAAAGCTTGAAATATTTTGACTTACATCGGTGGCTAAGCACGAACATTGACGGCCTCACGTCGTCGTGCAATAAGCTATACAGTTCGCGCCTAAATCCGCCAATATACTCTCACACTTCGGGATCTCGTCGTTCCTACAGCAGAAATCGAAATAATGTCCTTGTCAGGACAGTTTTCCCGATTTCTGCATTCTTAACCTGGCTCAGATGTTTTCAGACGCTTTCTACCTTTCGCATGTCAGCAGATTGCCATGATATTTATCCTGGAAAACATTTGTCTCCAGCAAAATCAACGCATCATCTCAACTTCTTTGGATGCACGTCATTTGTCTCAGTCTATCGCGCCGTGTCAAAAGCCCAACTAGGATATAAAATGTATGCTTGCTGCATCTTGTGTCGACTTCTAAATTGCGTTTGCCTCTACGATCGTTTTTTCTTCGCCGCGCGCTTCTTCGCTTTCTGAATACCATCGTCCTCACTCACCTTTGCAACACGATCCGTCGAGGTGTCATTAGCTGCAACCGTAGCAGCCTTACGAGCGTCTTTAACACCCTCACAAAGATAGGTCTCTAGTGTGAGGACAGTGTCCTCCAGCTGCTTCGGCGTATGCAACGCCGAAATAAAAAAGCGCAGACGACACTTGCCCTCCTCAACTGCTGGGTACACAATGGGTTTCACATTGACCCCGTGCATGGCTAGAAACTCGGACGCCTTTGCAGTTGCAATGGTGCTGCCAATCATCACTACAACCACTGGCGCACCGCGGAAAGTGTTTTCACCCATTGGGATCATGTGCATCTTGCACAAGTCGTAGAATTTCTTACTGCGCTCCTGCAACGTAATCGTGCGCGATGGGGTCTCCGTCATCAACCGGATGGATCGCAAGGCGGCCGACCCACATGCAGGGGCCAAGCCAACCGAAAACACAAAACCGCCAGCACAATGCTTCAGATACTTGATCAGTGTTTGCGATCCTAGAATGAAGCCTCCAACCGAGCCCAAAGCCTTGCTCATTGTACCCATACGCACGTCAACGTCCTTCGGATCGACATTCAAATGCTCGCAAATGCCACGCCCCGTAGCCCCCATTGTGCCAAAAGAGTGTGCTTCGTCGAGAAACAGCAAAGCCTTGTACTTCTTCTTGATGCGGATCATCTCATGCACGTCCGGTATGTCGCCGTCCATGCTGTACACACCTTCGATCACGATGAGCACGCGACGGTACTTTGTACGCAGCTTCGATAGCATACGCTCTAGCGCTTTGGTGTCATTGTGGGGAAATGGCAAGATGGTGGCGCCGCTGAGGCGTTGCCCGCTAACACACGAGTCGTGGTTAAGCGCATCACACAGAATCAAATCACCCTTGGACACAAGTGCATCAATTGTTGTGACGTTAGCCACCCATCCCCCGACAAATAGGATGCTAGCCTCTGCGTTGAAAAAAGTACTAAGTGCCTCCTCCAAGTCCACGTTCACTTGCGTCTGACCGACTATGGGAGACGAGCTCATTGTCGTGCCATATTCGTCAATTCCGGCTTTTGAAGCAGCTGCTACTCCAGGATCTGATGCATTGCCCAGGTAATTGTAAGTATTAAAATTGGTCATACGACGCTTCGCAGGCGTTAGCGTCTCCAAAAAAGGCACACACAACCCTGCTTCTTCAAACTGTTTCATTTGTCCAAAGAGCTGTTGGACCTCTGGAAACTTGTCAATCTCAAAAAAGCTTGCGTCAATCTCTCCCATCGTCGTTGCAGGCTGCAGCGATTCCACGCTATTTAGACGGTCATCTACCTGGTCGCCGGCTAAGTCACCAGACGCCAGTCCAGGGGCATTAGCAAGCTTAAATGGAGTATCATACTGAAAAAATGCAGACGGGGGAACGATGCACCCAAGGTATTCTCCCAGATCCGACGACAAACCAACGATTGCCACCGAATCCATTCCACACATCGCCCAAGGAGTGTTAGCGTCAATGACCACAGACACACTCGCAATTAACCCAGCACCATCTGTTGTCGGCAATTTCGTCTCCTGCGCCAAAGCATCCAGCAACCATGCAAGAATTTCATCAGGCGTCTTAAACAATTGTTCAGATGACGCTACTTCTTTCGTGGGCTTATCTGGTACGGAGGAAGACGACGCAAGTAAGTTGCCAGTCGTTGCCCTATACTCAAACAACGGCTTCATCAGTGTGCCATTTAAGAATTGCGTCTTTGAAGCGCTGCGCTGAATTTTACCGCTTGTGGTCTTAGCGATTGTCTTTTGGCGGAGCAGCACGATAGCTTCGCACTTCAATTGATGCTCCGACAGCACCGCCGTCACAATGTCACGGCAAACTACCTCAAGCGTCTGTTGCGAAGACCCATTCTTCACCTCCGCAACTACCACAAGCGCCTCTTCTTCACCTTTTTCGACCGAAAAAGCAGCAGTGCAGCCCGGACGAACATACGGGTGAGAGTTTTCGATAGATGCCTCAACATCTTGCGGGCACACGTTGCGGCCTCGAATTATTATTAAATCCTTGAGACGCCCAGTCACGAAGAGCTCACCATTCGAGAGAAAACCCATATCACCAGAGCGCAGGTACGTGTCATTTAAACTTTTCATGCCAGCAAGCCGCGCACGAAACACCTCTTTAGAAGTGTCGGGACGATTCCAGTAGCCGACAGCAACCGATGGTCCCTGTATCCAGATCTCGCCGACCTGCATCTCGTCAAGCGGCTTTTTTGTAATCGGGTCGACAATCAATATCTTGAAGGTCGGCATGGCCTTTCCACAGCCTACGAGCTGTATAACATTCGTGGCGGTACGACTGTTTCTCTTCTTACCGCCCAACGGAACAGCTCGATGTTGTGTCTCCAACACGCGCTTATTGAGATCCAGTAGCGTTGGCTTCTGAGGTTGCTCATAACCAGTACATACCAAAGTCACTTCTGCCAGACCATAGCCACAATTAAACGTGTCCATGTCAAAGCCAGCAGCTTTGAACTTAGATGCGAATGCTTCCAGCGACTCGCGACGAATTGGCTCGGCTGCGCAAATGGTGCATTTGAGCGAACTCAAGTCCATTTCTACTGTCTGCTTGTCACTCGTCTTCCTAGCCGCAAGGGCAAAGCCAAAGTTCGGTGCACACACGTGCGTAGCCTTATACTTGCTAGCTGTGCGCATCCAGAGCGACGGGTCCTTGATAAAGCTAATTGGCGACATACTCACGCATCTCGCACCCCTGACGCACGGTGCAATGATAAACCCGACCAACCCCATGTCGTGATAGCTTGGTAGCCAGCTCACCATGATGTCCGTCGGCACGATGCTTTCCCATGTCTTGAGCTGCGCTTTCAGGTTGCCGTGCGAGATCATAACAGCCTTCGGGGTCGACGTGGAGCCCGAGCTGTACTGTAAGAACGCCACATCATCGTGCGTCAGCGACAGTGCATCTTCCTCGTCGTACTGCGCGACGAGCGAGTCCGGTAGACTGTCCGTTGTGATCCACTGCATGTGAGCTGGCCACGACGTACTCGCCGTAGAAAAAAATCCTTCACGGTAGCGATCTTGCTCGCAAGATGGTACGTCGTGTTGGTCAGCACAATCGAAGCACCAGAGTCTCCAACAAGGCGATTAAACTTTGGTAAGTCTTTTGCCAACGTGTTAGGATACGGAGGGTACACCGGAATACCCACAACGCCAGCATAGAGACAGCCCCAGAAGGCCAGCGCAAAGTCCAACCCTGGAGGATAGCACAGTACCACTCGGTCTCCCATACTGGCACGCGCATTGCGCTGCAGCGCGGCGGCAACCTTACGCGCTGCTCGATCGACATCGTCAAAGCTCAAGTTAATTGTCTCACGACCTCGGTCGTCCAGAAAAGTGTACACGATCTTGTGACGCCACTTGTCCGACGTTGCCCGACGCTTGAGTTCTGCGACCACTGGCTCCATGTCAACTGTCACGCCATTGGCGACAACCACCGGGTGCTCAACAGCTGTACAGCGCTTCTTCTTCTTCCGTGGTTGCAAAGCTCCCGACTCCTGCTCTTCTCCCTCGGGCTCCTCACGTTTCCGCTTAGTGTGTTGCACACCAATAGCTGCTGCAGACACTACGGCAGCAAGTGACGCTGCTGCTGCCGCCAGTACTTCGATCGTCACGCCATTTAAAGCGTTCATGACGGGCCAAGTCGGTGGAGGAGCTCGTCGATCGCGTGGGTGGTTCAAATCGCTGTGGTCTTGCCGAGGTGATAGAATTTTCGCCAATCAAAAGACGACAATCGGTCTGCACCCCCCCCCCCCCCCGAGAATCGCACGGTCGAAAAAAACGATTCCTTTTTTCTCGAAACGCGGCAAAATGGCGACTTATTGAGTCTTCTGTGGTTCGTGGTGACTAGTCCTTCTTTAATTTATAGAGCGACTGGCGAACGCGGCGAGACAGAAAAAGCGAATTGAAGGTCTCCTGACATCTCAGTAAGGCGGTGTCGAAGCGCTGATGACAGTCGCACAATGCAGACTTGTGCAAGAGCGACAACGCGGCTTTTGTTTCTCTCTACAAATATTTTACAGCGTCTACTTCTTCTTCTTTCTCGTCCATTCGTTGGCCGAATCAGAGCTAAGGAACGGGTCAGTGCTCGCTCGGATGAGGTAGTCACGCAGAACACACGAGCTGGTCGATGTCTCGTGGGTATCGTCGACCCACTGCAACAGTAGTCTGAATTACGCTTTCTAGAAGCTGCAGCAATGATGGAAACTCTACGACGTCCGATTGTGCATCTTAGTCTGCCTTGACCTCTTTTCTCAGGCCTCTGACGAAGCATTGGCGACAGCGCCAGCACGCAAATACAGGTTTACCGCCTTTTGGACAGCGCGCTGACTTCTTTGGCCTTTCTCTAGTGATTGCATCCTATCTGCAAGCATGCCTGCGTGCCTATCAGCGATTGGCTTTTCGATATGATCTACATCGAACTGCCACTGCGTGTAGACGGCAAGCTCGTGCAAAAGGTGCCTGGTGTAGCAGCCTGATACTTGCTCCAAGACGTTGCCATCACAAACAACTTCATCATACTTGTAGCCATCACTACAGGCGCTACTTCGTGTAATTGAGCACGGCGCTGTGGTGTGCGTCCATCCTCGACATTATTTGTGTGCTCACGGGCGGGAGCCGATTATGTCGCGAACGTATCCGACCGAAGGATGTATTCTTGTCTTGCATTCAAATATCACAAACGCCTGCTCGCCCTAGCTTTGAAAATGCTGATGCAGCGCCTTGACACTATCGGTTAAAGTGTAGTAGTGCACTTGGTGCAAAGTAGGTGAAAGTAAAAGTAAAATATATTGAGTGTTTAGCATGACCTTCCTCAACACTACGATATGTATGACCAGACAAAACGAAACTGCAACTTGACTATAACAAGTCACATAAGACGTCCGTCTCTCGCAGTCCCATGTGTCACCCTGTCACATGGCGACCGTCTCTCGTGGTCCCATGTGTCACCCTGTCACGTGGCGACCAGCCAATCAGGTGACACCGTACCATGGTATCGTACTTGAGCCTAGAAACCTGTCAAATACGATAGTTTCTAACACTCCTCCTCGATGTTAGCCTGTTGTGGCCTTCAACTTGAGCATGGCTCTCAACTCTTCCATCCTGAGTGCCGGCAACGACTTCGTCAGTATGTCGGCCACCATGTCCTCTGAACGCACGAATCGAGGCACCACAGTCCCTTCCTGGGTGTGATGACAAATGAACTTGAAACGTATGTCTACGTGCTTGGCGCTCGAGGTACTTTTCTCTTATTCGAGATGTTTGATCGCCGCTTGATTGTCGATCCACATCGGCATCGGCTCACGCACTTGTAGCTTCAGCTCGCATAGCAGTTCCTTCGTGCCAAGCAACTCCCGGCCAGCTTGTGAGGCAGAGATAAACTCGGCTTCCATCGTGCTCAACGATACGCCTGATTGCTTCTTGCACAACAAAAGAATCACAGCACCATTCACAGTCAGTACACATCCCGAGATTGACTTACGATCGGCCTTATCCGCAGCGAAGTCAGCGTCGCTCCAGCATTCGACCCGAATATCTTCTGATGTAAGCCCATCACCGTCCAAGTGCAGCTTCAAACTCTTGGACATCTTTAGATATCGCAAGATGCGCTTCGCGGTCTTCCAATATCGGAGAGTCGGCTTGTGCGTTCTCCTTGTCGCCTTGTGCACGGCAAAGCAGATGTCTGGACGCGTGCATCTCGCTATCCATAGCAGACTACCCACCAGTGACTGAAATGACTTCATACTCGGGTCGCCTTTCGCTCCTCGTGCTGGTAAGTACGCAGCGTCGTCTTCGGCGTCCATGTTGCACTCGTCTCCGATAGGTGTGCGTACTCCGTTCGACGACTCCATACCGAAGTCTCTCAACAGCAAATCGATTGTCGGTTCTTGGTCCAGGACGTAGCCACTTGGACCGTCAAGTTCAATCCGTAGTCCAAGGAATTTGTTCACAATTCCCAGATCCTTAATGGATAGAGAGGCCATGTCCTTGAAAAACTCGTCGACAGCACTTTGTCTAGTGCCTGTGACCAACAGGTCGTCCACGTTAACACCAACCACCGTGCATATCTTGCCCTTGTACTTGAAATACAAGCACATGTCCGTGGTACATTGCTGATACCCACTTTCTCGTAGCTTGGAGTCAAGTAATTTGCTCCATAGTCGTCCAGCTTGTTTAAGTCCGTACAGCGATTTTTTCAGCAACAATGCTAGGTCGTTTGGGGTCTTCACATTCAGGTCCTTCATCTCTTTTTCCTTCACTGCCATCCCCTTCGGCACCTTCATGTAAATGTCCAGGTGCTCCTCCTTTTCAGCCTTGACGTACGCATTCGGTACATCACCATGACGAGCTGGCACGTTCCAGCGTCTCGAGAGTACCAGGATCAGCTTTACCGTGCCCAGATCCATGACCGCTGCGAACGTGAGAGTATAGTCTACTCCGAACACTTGTTCGTTCCCGCAGACGACCAGGCGAGCCTTGTATCGCTCGATGTCCCCGTTTGCGTCGGTCTTCGACTTGTAGACCCACTTGTTGTGCAGGACATGTTCACCCTTAGGCGGCACTACAACCGTCCAAACATCGTTTGACTACAAAGCATCCAGCTCTTCGTTCATAGCGACTTGCCACTGTTCACGGTGGTCACTGTTGATGGCTTCGCCATAGTGCTTCGGGTATTGTACAATGACCGCATTTACGACGTCGTGCCGGTCAACAGGTTGTTCAGTTGAGGTTTCTTTAATCTCTCGCTTGATCGTGGCCCTTGTACGATGTTGATCCTTCGTCCAAACCGACCGTCGTCCTTTGTGATTCTTCGCAAGTCGTTTCTTGGTGTTTCGTTGTCGTATCGTGTCCGTCCGACAGTCCAAACGTGACTCCTCCTGACGGTCGGCTCCGTTCAGGTCGGGTCCGAGTTCCGCGTCTCGAACATCCTTTGGAGCTTCGATGTTCCGAACGTGTTGCCTCACTGCAATTACCTTGTCCTTGGGGATGTACACCATGTATCCCTTCGTCTCAGCACCCTTTTCAATGATAATGCCTGCTTTACCACGTTCTCCGAGTGATTTATTCTTGGCGTCGACGTGCACCGTGCATGTCGATCCGAAGGCGACGATGTCGTTAAGCGCAGGCACCTTGTTCGTAAGAATCTCCATTGGAGACGCTCCTCGTAGGTTGGCCTTGGTCCTACTTCGATTCAGTATGTATGACGCGTACTCGGCAGCGTCACCCCAGAATGTCTTAGGTAAGTTTGAAGCGAACAGCATGCTTCGAACCATATTCATGATGGTTCGATGCATCCGCTCAGCCTTTCCATTACTGGCTTGGTTTCGAGCCTCGCTCACTTGACGGGATCACACCAGTTGTCAAGCAAAATCCATCCAGGGTCTTGTATTCACCTCCCCCGTCCGTGCGCAGTACGTGGACCTTGCAGTTAAACTCACGCTCGAAGCTCACCAAGAAGTGCTTGAACTTGAGGGCGGCAGCATCCTTGGTCTTGGCCAAAAAAAATGCGACAATAATTTGATCTGTGGTCGATGAAGTTGACCAGAAAGCGATTCCCCAAGCGATCACGCGGGGTCATCGGACCTTTGAGGTCGGAGCATATCACTCCTCCTATCACGTCGATAGGGGAGTTGGCTCCCGTATCCTTCCTTGACTGTGTCACTTTGCTCCTGTTTTCCTTGAGCACAAGCCATGCTACTTCGCACGTCTCGTATCCGTCAGCCTTATGCCCGAGCCTGGGTCTTTGGCCATCTTGACAATAGGTTTCAACACATAGGTGCCCCAGTCGGCGATGAAATTGCATCAAGGTACCACACTGAACATCCGAGTCGGATTCATATTCAGGTGAATTGAGAACCGCCATCGTCCCCTCTTGTGGTGTGTCAATAATGCCCTTCCTAAGGTGTTTCACTGCAATGACCAGTACGTTGTTGCACCGCTCCACATCCATTACTGGGACACCACCAATTCCTGAGGTCAACACGCGCTTCCCTCCCCGGTACTCCAGTACGCAACCCTTAGCTTCAAGCTTTCCATAGGAGAGTATGTTCCTCTCGAGGTTTTCCGCGTATTGCACATCGAGGAGCGTCACCGAATTCATCACTCCAAGTGCGAGGACTTTAATCTTAACAATGCCTTGATGGGTGATCCGCAGCACACTTCCATCGGAGGCTGCGGTCAGACATTCCCTTTGGCTAGGAGTCGAGTCGATGAGGAGGCTGAGATCGCTAACCAAATGACGGCTAGATCTAGTGTCGAGTATCCACTGACTCTCATGTATACCCGTGCTGCCGTCAATTGTGAAGACGAAGTTCGATCTCGGGTTCTTTTTCTTCCTTTGCTGAGGACACATCACCCTGATATGTCCTACTTCTCCGCAAAGGTGACATGATCGATTGTCACTTCGCTCTTGGCTCTTGTGTTTGAGCTTCGCCTTCACATCTTTTAAAGCTTCCACGACGTTGACGACGTCCCGTCCGAGGTTCTTGGCGTGCGTGTCCACCTCAGTAGACTGCGCAAATTGCGCCAAATCCTCAGCTTGACGTAGATGGTCCACTCGGTGAATGTTTAACCTGGACAACATTGTCGTGCGCATCTGCGGATCGGCATAGTGTACAATGTTGTCCAGCACCAAGCTGTCTGCACCGCCGCAGGCATCGCTGACAGCTGTGAGGTACAAAAAATGGTCTGTCCAGCTTCTGTGCGATGCCTTCGGTGCCGTGAAGAGCTTCATGCTTTGCGCCGGCGATATCTTGGTGCTAAAGGTCTGCAGCAATCGTTGCATTGAATACTCCAAGGTTTGGCTTTCGCGCCACCAAGTCTCGACCTGCCGACGGTAGTACGTCTGCGCCTTGCCTGCCAGGTGTTGTCCAAGGACATCAACCTTGATGTCCTTCGGCCATCCAAACCCGCACGCGCGCTCCGCGAAACCAATTTGGCGGACAAATTCCTTTCCCCATTCAAGGAATCCGCTACCTAGACCATGGTAGAGTTCCTTGCCGTCAAAGGGTTGAATCGCGAGTTTCCGATGACGTGCGTCCGCCATCCCTGCAGCTTGCTGCCCAGGGTGTAGATACATCCCGATCGGCATACCCACTCCAGGGTAATAGCCCGCAGGCATCTCTTGCCTAGGTTGTGCTGTTCCTGGTGTCGGACCCATGTTGACGTCCGCCACGACCGGGTTCACTGGTCGTTCGTCACCATATCCTTGCATGTGATGTCTTGCCCCGAAATTTGTCGCTGGCGACACATACGGGGACCTTTTGGGAGGAGGGGTGTGCTCCAAAGCCTGAAGGGTCATTCCCGCTCCTACTCCCAGGGCCGAGCCAAAAACTGACTCTGGTGACCCCTGCCGGTCCTTGCCACCTTGCTTGTTATACGGAGACCTCCATCCGATTCATCCGTTCGGATAGGTCCCCGAGCATGGCTAGCACTTGGTCCATCGCCCCTCTGGGCGCTGCCGATTTCTCTTCCAGGTGGTCGTCGATAGCCTTGTTGGAACCACCGACGATCACAGCAGGTGCAGCTTGATCGGCCGCACCCGCAACACGCTTAGTTGGGCTCATAACCTGTTAGAGTGTAATAGTGCACTTGGTGCAAAGTAGGTAGAGGTAAAAGTGAAATATATTGAGTGTTTAGCATGACCTTTCTCAACACTACGATATGTATAACCAGACAAAACGAAACTGCAACTTGACTATAACAAGTCACATAAGACGTCCGTCTCTCGCAGTCCCATGTGTCACCCTGTCACATGGCGACCAGCCAATCAGGTGACACCGTACCATGGTATAGTACTTGAACTTAGAAAACTGTCAAATACGATAGTTTCTTACACTATCATTAGCACGGACTCATGCAGTGGACATTAGGCAGCGCACCAGCGCTGTGTCAAGTTTGGTATCATATCAATGGCCTTGCCGACTATCAAGTTTGACGTGCAGAAGAATTACTACGACGCATCATTATCGCTTCCATGCTGGCTGGTCTAGCAACAATTGGTACCGTTCATTGCCAGTGCTTCACGGAAAAGAATTGATATTCTCACGTATTCTGGAGCTGCCTTC
The DNA here is from genome assembly GCA_947650285.1 of Hyaloperonospora brassicae. Taxonomy (NCBI): domain Eukaryota; phylum Oomycota; class Peronosporomycetes; order Peronosporales; family Peronosporaceae; genus Hyaloperonospora; species Hyaloperonospora brassicae. The sequence goes on along the minus strand of CANTFL010000416.1, from coordinate 131,475 downwards.
GCGCACGTGTGTGATAAAAGCAAAACAATCACTGGACAGAAGCAAAAGAGGCGCATCGAGTGGATGCTAGTCACTTCCTAGGAACGCGTATCGCTAAGCCCTCGAGGCGTAGCTACCGCAGAGGCGTACCCCTCATCACGAATGGTCGATTCAGCTTGATACGTGCTCGATCTGTAAAACTCCTGTATGGAGTGAAAGACACAACGCGTGTAACGGGGCACACCCTTGCTTGAACTTAACGCAAGGGTATCGGTACCCCGACAAGCGTACACGAGGCAAACGAGGAAGCGTAGATAAGGGAAAAGTAAAACTGTTGTATTAATATAATTAAGTCTTTTAACTACTGTCTCTCTCTTTAACCTGACTTAATTATGTTAATCTAACTGAGTGTATGGTGACGTCTCGTCACCACTCATTGCGCGCGTCTTGCGGCGATTGGTGGGTTGATATCATCAAGATATCAACCAATGAATAGACTCTTTGGTCGCTTCACCAATATGACCACTTTGGTGATATTGTTCAAAGAATCTTCAACTTAATATAATTTATTGTCATTATTTCTTCAAAATGACAATTCCATGTAACGGGCTGCCCCGTTACATCACCCCCCCCTTCAACTGATGGTCACCGTGTGACTATCGAAAATATGGCGGCCACCCGTTGGCCACCATTGGGACAGGGAGCACTTGTTGGGTCCGTTCCATTCCCTTTCCGCTTGACCTCGCATAGTTAACATGTCTATGCGAGGTGACTCAAGACCCGCACAGCCCGGTGCTTTGCCAGCCTCTGCGGCAGAAGATTCGTCGTCTGCTGCTCCTTCTTTGCCTGAAGCAAGAGGTGCTGCAGGTGCTACAGCACCGCGTGCGCATGATGACCCGGACGTTGAGGTCATCTACTCTGGCGAGTCAGACGTGTCTGACTCGGGAAATGCTGCAGAGGCGTCTCGCTCACCGGCGACGCCTCAGTGTTCGCCAAGGCCTCTGCCGAACGAACGGACTCGTGAGTTGCAACACAGTCTGTTCGGCAGTGATGACGAATCTGATGATGAGTATGTTTGCTCATCACCGCAATCAGCTCGTGCTCCTTCGCACGAGCGACCTGACGATGGTGCAACCCATCGTCATACTGACAACCGTGGTACCGACAAGGGTACCACTGTGAAGCGTGATGAGCTGAAGCCGTGGCGTTTGCCCGAACGGCTCATCAATAGCTTGTCTCACGAGACAAGCCAACACCATCGAATACCCTTATTCGATGCTACTGAGCTTCACGGCTTGAGTTCCAGCGCGAAGAACTTTCGCGCTGAGGAAGACTTTTATCTCGATGTCTTCCTTAGACATCGATGGTATAACAGCAACCAAAAGCGTGACAAAGCCTCGCTTTTGGCTGCGTGGAACGCGTTCGTCCAAAACGTAAAGAATTTTGGACGAGAAGGGTGGCTCAAGAAACTTGAGGCGACACGCCTCAGGTTCGAAAAGCGAACGCCAACCGGTGCTAGGTACCGGTTGCACTGTTTGTCGAGTGAGGCCGGCATTCCTTGCCTCACATGGGGAGACCCTTGTGCGAGTTGTGTTGACAACTCGCAACGTGCACATAGGGACGTGTATTCCCTAAGTTCGCCCTGGGGAAGGGCACACATCTCGGCTGAGATGCGTGACGCGATTGCAAACTTGCAATCCGTCTACAAGCGCCTAGGGCGCGTGTTTACCGATGGGCCCGAGGACTCATCGGATGAGTCTCGTCATACTGGCGGACGAGACCTTCAACGTCCATCAACAGCTGAGAGCGGGGCTCCCAGCTGTTCCAAGAGGGTGGATACCCCCGCCACTGGACGAGGTAGCTCGTCCTTGATCCTGAATCGTCACGGTGGTTCAAGATACGCTCCACTAGAAAGCGTTGATCACCGTGAGCATCCACCAAAGGATGTGGTGGAGGAGGAAAGACCTCCTCCAGATGATTCGGTTCACCATCTCGACCCTTACGAGGTGGATCGCGCAATCGATGAATTGCGCGATGACTTGAAGCACGAGCGCGACCGGCGCTACGCTTTGACTGATACCGTGCGGAAGAACCGCAAGGATCACGAGGCTGATCGGGCGAGGGATCGCGCCGATTATGCCACGGCGCAGCTTCAGGTCGAGCGGGATGTCCGCTCCCTTTTCGGCGAGCTGGCGACAGCTCGCGGGGAGATATCTCGGTTGAGTTCCGAGGTATCATATCTGCGCGACCAGACGGATCGTCTGGAGCGCGAACGCAAGAACTTGATGGATGTTCTTGAACGTGGGGGCTATCTTCATCGGAAGAAGAAGGCTCGTACTGACAGTACGGCCTGAGCCTCCCCACGTAAAACGTAGGATGCGTGCGCATCCTACGTGGCAATTCGAGTGTGTATGCATTGCCCTTGCGATGCAACACTCGAAATGGCCCAATGTACTTCGGCAGTAGTTTACTACTGCCGACACTAGTGACTGCATGTCCAGGTAGGTTTACCGTAGACAGTAGTACTAGGTCGTTAACCTTAAATGAAAGAACATTTGCTCTTCCATTCTTGTCTGCGTTCCGTTTCTGACGGTCCACCGCATTTGCGATGGAGTCCTGAACGAAACGGACTACCGCTTCTCGAGTCAGCAGGAAGTTCTCTGCTGACTCTTTGTTTTGTCTTTCAGTGCGCTTCGTGCGCACTGCTAAGAGATTGTTCTCTTCTTCAGCGAGGTTGTCTTCTTCCTCGCTGGCATAATCGTTGACGATGCTGAATATACCAGCATCGTCATCATCATCCGAGTCAATAATAGCGTCATCGCTATTATTGCGGTGATCTGCTTCATCGATGTCGACATTGATCGACATCGGCATCATACGTGACGACGTTAGCGTCGACACGTGATGAGCAAGAGCCAAAACGGTTTTTGCTCGAGCGAGTCCCTCCCCCTTATCCAAGAGTCACACTCTAGAAGGGCGGGCACACGTGGATGGCGTAAGCCATTCACGTAAAACGGTGTGTGCTGGGTTGAAGCATGCACCGAATTATTGATGGCGAATTCCACCATTGGTAGGAATTCGCTCCAACTCGAAAACGAGTGGACATATCCTCGAAGGATCTCTTCGAGGACACGGTTCGCACGTTCCGTCTGACCATCTGTTTCGGGATGGTCAGAAGTAGACATCTTCAATCGTGTTCCAAGAGAACGGAACACGGTTTGCCAAAATGCCGCCGTGAACCGAGGGTCACGGTCGGATACGAGTTCACGGGGTAACCCGTGGAGTCTAAAGACCGTGTCGAGAAAGACACGAGCACAACCTTGAGCCTTGATCGACTCGGGTACAGCAGCAAGATGGACCATCTTGCTGAACCGGTCAACAAACACAAGAATACCATTATTCTTGTGAGCGTCTTCGGGAAAACCGAAGACGAAGTCCATTGAAACGGACTGCCAGCACTCTGTCGGAACAGGCAGAGGCTGCAATGGCGCACGGGATGAAGGACTAGGCTTCACCCGTTGACAAACCTCGCAAGCACGTATGTACTTGCGTACAAACTGATACTGGCGTGGCCAGTAAAAGTCACGACTTACCGTGAGGTAAGTCTTTTCTCTACCACGATGGCCACCTGTTGGGGCATCGTGACACTCATACATGATGCGTAATCGCAAATCATGATGAGCGGGTACGACGACACGAGGCGTGTCGTCGGCAACAGCTGTATAGTACAGCAATCCGTTGCGTGTACTATACCGATCCGATGAGGATCGGTACAAAGCCGGTAAATCCCTCATGGATTTACTGGATGGATTCACCAGATGATCCATCAATCGCAGAAGATCCTTATCTTCCGCGTATGCCTTTCGTACGTCGTCAAGTAAACTTGACGACGGGACACTGACTGACAGTGTCGCAACAGTGGGCTTATCCTCACTGTTGATTTGTGCGTCCGGCTCGAAATCGGGCCGGCGCGAAAGCGCATCAGCGACGACGTTTAGTCGTCCTGGTTTATACTCCACGGAGAAGTTATACTCCGCGAAGAAAGACAGCCACCTCGCCATTCTTTGCGAGAGGTGTGGGCTGTTTACGGCCGTGCGTAATGACGCATGGTCCGTATACACGATGAACGGTCTATCTCCCAATAGATAGACGCGAAACTTAGCCAGTGCATACTTCATGGCAAGGAGTTCCTTGTCATGCACTGGGTAATTACGCTCAGCTGCTTGCAGCTGACGCGACTGATAACAGATGACGCGCTCCGCGCCATCTGCGTCGAACTGCATTAACGCACAGCCGATTGCAAAATCGCTGGCGTCACAGACCACATGAAATGGTCTGTCCTGATCTGCAATCGCCAAGATCGGCGATTGCATCAAGCTTTGCTTGATACCCTCAAAGGAACGCTGGCACTCAGCGTTCCATGACCACTTGACATTTTTCTTGAGTAAACAAGAAAGATGAACAGTCATCTCGGCGTAGTTGCGCGAGTACTTGTGCAAGTACGCCGCTAGTCCAAGGAGCTTCCTTAGTCCCTTGACATCGACTGGCACTGGCCAGTCGGTGATCGCCTTGATCTTTTCGGGATCAGGGCGTACGCCGTGTTTACCCACGATGCACCCAAGAAGTGGTATTTCGCTAGCCGCGAATATACACTTCTTGAGGTTGGCGTACAACTTATGCTTGCGCATAAGTTGAAGAACCTGACGAACGTGAGTTCTGTGAACTTCAACGTCCGTCTTTCCGTCCATAGCCCGGCTATGGACGAACACATCGTCGAAGTAACTCGGTGCGAAGTCTCGCACCGGTCTCAACAGATTCGTAACACATCTGTTGAATGTTGCAGGGGCATTACTCAGCCCCTGTGGCATCACTAGCCACTCCCACAGCAGACCGCTGGGGGTGCTCACTGCCGTATACGGGATGTCCCGTTCACGCATGAGGATCTGATAGAATCCATCCATCAGATCCATGGACGAAAAGATGGTACTCTTTGACATACCATCTATGATTACGTCCTTCCTCGGTATCGGCGTCTGAGCCGGTACCGTTGCAGCATTCAACTTGTTGAATGCGTGCACTATCCGCCACCCTCCTGTGGCCTTTCGCACACAGAAGGTCGGAGAGCTGTGAGGGGATGTTGATTCCCTCACATGGCCCGCTGCTAAGCGATCGGCAAAGAACTTGTCGGTCGCTAGTACTTGTTCACGAGGCAGTGGCCACTGCTTCATGACACAGTACTTCGAGCCCGGTTTGAGCTCGATCTCGTGTCGAGTGCCTTTGTCCTTAGGCAACTCGCAAGGTACGGATTCAGGGAATACATCCTTGAATTCGATCAAATCCTTGTACAAAGGATTTGCCTGAAGTGACTCCCAGGATTGAGACGTGTATCGCTCAATCCGAGTCTTCTCATCGAGGACACTTTCGTCGATCGATGAGCTGCTGAGAACCCGTTCATTCTCAAAAAATACTGTCGCCGACCGAATATCGGCCACAAACTCATCCTCTGTGACGAGTATGCAGATCTGCTTGACTTTGCCACTACGCAGATCACGCAAGAACCGTTTCGGTTCTAGCGTTGGCAACTGAGTTATCTCCGAAGTTGACTTCGGAGGCACAATCAGATCAAGCGTATAAGCGCCTACGCTTGATCCGTCATTAACCAAGACGTTCAACGTCTCGGTTTACTTCCTGGGAACTTGCTTCCACAGGTTGCTGAAGGCCTGATCCCTCAGCAAGTGACTCTTGAGGAATTCCTTCCTCAAGCACGTGGGGACTTATTCCCTCGACGTCTTCCGACTGTGGCTGTGCAACCACAGTCAGGAACCGATCCTCTACGGTCGACTCTCCAGTCGACCTAGGATTTCCATGTTGCCCATGGGAGGCAACAAGTTTCTTTTGTCTAAGATGCTGCCCGCTAGGCATGCATCCATGTCCCGGTCCACTCGACTTATTCGAGTGGTGGACCTTCGGCGCAGCCTGTACTTTTATACAGCTGCCGGGAGCTTGCTCCACAGTGTAGTGATCAACTACACTGTGATCTTTTGCAGTCTTGCTAACGACCGTACCGCAAGTGAGGCCATCGCACTCACTCGCATAACATCCACACGCTTGTGGACGCTCCAAGATGTTCATCAGATGGCCATCTGATTAACAAGTGGCAGGCATCTTCACGGATCGATGCTGCCAGCTCACCCTTGGCTCTTATTTTCTGAGCCGAGGTAATCCCAGGATGACAATAAATTTGTCATCCAGATCCAGTACGATGAAGTCATCATCGTACTGTTCGCCCTCCAACGTGTAGTGGATTTCTACTACACGTTTCTCAACAATTAACGATGCGCCTGTTGCAAGGCGCACCGTCATCCTCGTGAGGGGAATGTCGCGCTCAACGAACTTGAGCCTACGACCCTCTAGTGACTGGCGACGAACAAAGTTGTTCGATGCCCCACAGTCTACTAGGGCACGAAGCGACAAATCATTTGTCGCTTCCAACTTCAAGGTGATGTGCGATAGTCCCATCACCGGGTGCAGAAACACACAACGATTGCGTATCTGGAGCAACTTTCGTCAAGAGATTTGCAAATTCTATTGAGGTTGCTGGATCAGTACGTCGCTCCGCCCCTACTGACCCTGACCATTTTTTGATGGTCCGTTTCGCTGTTGCGGCTTCGCAACAGCGCTGGACCCACTCCCATTGCCCTTCTTTGCAACTGGTCGTTCGATTCGCTCAGTACTGCTTGGTACTGGGCGTGGGGCACTACACTCATGTGCGAAGTGCCCCAACGTCTGACAGCGATTGCACCTCTGCAATGGCTTGTTGTTTGAATAGCGGGGTCTCTCGCTCTCAACATAGCAGAGGTCCATTGGTTCTGGACCCCCGATCTCTTGTCGTCTTGGTGGACGATAAGAGTTTGAGCTAGCATGAGCCTGTCTCATGCTAAAGTCTTCCTGTTCCGCGGCTGATATCGCTTCTTCAAGCTTATTCAGCTCAAGGCGGAACAGGGGGCTCCTGACGGGCCCTTCTGCGAGCCCTTGTATGAACACCGTAATCAACGTGTGTTCATGGACTGGGTTAGCAGTTATACTACTCGCGAGGAGTCGTATATGTTGTGCGTAAGCGTGCACATCACGCTTACCCTGATTGAGTTTCAGGAGCTCTGAACGAGCCCTGAACTCAGCCCGTGGCGGCTCAAACGTTTGTCTGAGCCGGGACTTGAAGTCATCTAGCGACCTAAACACATTTGGGTCGCTACTCTCGAGCCCCAGGGACCAATTTTTGGCACGCCCTGCCAAGTGGTTCTGAGCAAATGTAAGTTTCATTTGCTCATCTTCGACGCGACGAGCCCTTAGGGCTCTGTCGAGTTCGACAAGCCACAGTAACAGGGAGTCCTCCGGGACTCCACTGTACTTGGAGATGACAACTTTCATGACCTCGGGACGACGCGCATGTACCGTCCCGCCCACAGAAGCATGTAATTGCTGCTGTCTCAACAGCTCTGTCTGTTGAGCACCAAGTTCTCTCAAATGCTCGGCCTGTTGAGAGCCTTGCTGGTGAAGCAAGGCTACTTTTCTCCCTTTCGGCGACAAGTTCACTTTGGATGAACTTGGCTATAGCGGCATGTTGTTGGTCTCTGTCTAGAGACTCCAACATGGCGCTAATGGCGAACTCGCCTACGGTAGAACTCATTCGTTCTACCGCACTCCATTCGATGTCACTCAAATAAGTAAACACTTCACGCGTGGCGTGAAAGGTCTCTTCATCATCCAACATGAACATGTTGGATGTTGCGGTCCTTGGAAGGACTACAAAGTGCTACCAGGTGTAACGGGGCACACCCTTGCGTGAACTTAACGCAAGGGTATCGGTACCCCGACAAGCGTACACGAGGCAAACGAGGAAGCGTAGGTAAGGGAAAAGTAAAACTGTTGTATTAATATAATGAAGTCTTTTTGCTACTGTCTCTCTGTTTAACCTGACTTAATTATGTTAATCTAACTGAGTGTATGGTGACGTCTCGTCACTACTCATTGCGCGCGTCTTGCGGCGATTGGTGGGTTGATATCATCATGATATCAACCAATGAATAGACTCTTTGGTCGCCTCACCAATATGACCACTTTGGTGATATTGTTCAAAGAATCTTCAACTTAATATAATTTATTGTCATTGTTTCTTCAAAATGACAATTCCATTTAACGGGCTGCCCCGTTACAACGCGTTTTATTGAAGTGTGTAGACCACGGCATCACAAGGCGTCTCATGATTCTGGAAGCTTGGGATCCCTCAACTCACAGCATTGGCAACTCGCGAAGGTTTAGATTCCGGCATAGGCATACAAGGGGCTCTATACTGCACGTCATTATTGATCCATGTACACTCGAACCCAACGAGATTTCCGTTTCGTCAGAGGTCTGTCTGCCACGACAAGCTACACGATCCGGCTCGCTTGTTTGGCTCTGAAGATTTAAACGTCTTGCATGTGACCATGAAATAGCCGTTGCGCAGTTAAGCTGCACATTCGACCGTGACGGACATTCTGTGGCACCATTCGCACAAGTCTGCTTGGCTGCTTTTCTAGCTCAGTGCTCCTCGCTTTCGAGTCAGTGAGTCTTAGCTACATACGTAGTCAGGCCAGAGATTCAGTCGGTGCCGAACAGAGCGCATCGTGACGAAGGTGGCCACGAGGGCATTGATGACGATGCAGTCGCAGGCTTTGATTAGAGATCCGGATTGTTGATGCACGCACGCACGCACCACGCACGCACGCACCACACACACACCTTCGCTTACTGATACCAACCCAAAGCCCGTTGCCCGACATTGATTTTACGCACTTCCCAATTTGCGCCTTCGGGCAACAGGGCCAAGCGACAACGACCTCCAACGAGCCGGTATACCGGTCCTCTTGTCCTGGGCGGGAAGTCCCCCTCTGGGGGGCTCAGGTCATGAGGAGGAGGTTTTCTTCCCACTACGTGCGCCACGGGGAGGCAGCGTAGCATGCAAACCGAAAGGAGAGCAACAAGCCAGAGACCCCGGCGTGTGGGGCACGGCGCGACAGCGGTTGTCACCCCCACCTAGTTCCTGCTAGTCTACGTCAGCTTCCAAGTCGCCGGTCCGGTCGCCGAGCGCGAATCTCGGTCCCACGAAGCGAACTTGCCTAGAACGTGATTCTGATCGGAACCGTCCAGGTGCACCAGCGGCCTCTGGCGGGTGATCGGTTTGGTACCCGGCGTTTTCTGCGATTTCCGCGCCCTGTCTGCCCCCCCTCCCCCAGGACTGGATACCCGTTTCCACGTGCCCTCTGTTGAGTTTCCCCGTGATGCCCACAGGATCGAGCCAAGCAGACTGAGCCAGCGAGGAGGAGTATGATGTAGTCCAGGTAGAAGCACACCGATATTGTTTAGGCATAAGCACTTAATCGACGTTCAGGCTCAGTCGACATCGATTTTTAACGCGACACATCAAGTCGCAGCACCCTTTTGTCTTGTTTTTTGTAGGAGATCAACCCTGCCGCGTCACAGGTTGAAGTATCGCATATGAAGCATGACGTTCGCCAGGTGCGGTCGTCCCGGCGTCAAAAGCCCGAGTTCGTTGGTGTGTCAGCGGTAAAAAGGGCATCGACCAGTCTCTGTTGCGCGTGGTTGGCCTGTCCGCGATGTGATTGGCTCCTGCCTGCTCGAGTTGTCCACGTAGACGATTCGGCGGGTCCTCAGTGGCTACAGCGGACGGCGGATAATCCAATGACTTGGAGCGCGTACAGTCCATCGCTTCTGTCGACCGCTGGCCAGCGGCACTTTGGCATTTGGCTCCACATGCACACGCCGCGTACGTGTCAACCCATTGATTGCCTTTGATTGAGCACGTGCGTAACCGGCGGTCGACTGCGTACTTACTGAGGCACGAACAATGGCTACCAAAACCCACTTGGCGTTTATTCTGAATCCCGTCGAGGGGTCTCCTCCATTGCCTCCGCCGCTGCTACTGCCATTGCAACAGAATGGCTACAATATGCCTCTTAAGTCACTCCAGTCTGCAGTGGACTGGCAGCAAGAGCAGGTTGTCGTAGGGGCACCGAGAGGCCAGCGCGACCTCGATCTGGTACCGAGTGCATCAGACCGTCTTCGGCCCTACAAGAGGCTATGCACGGTCCAGTCATTACCGACTGTGTCGTCCCCGACTACTGTGGACAGCTGCACGTCAGCAGCTACGAGTTCCGAGAGCGAGTCCTCGGACGTGGACAGCCCCGAGACAACGACGCGCGCACTAATGGCACTGAAGAAAAAGCCGCACTTGTGCCACGAAAAAGGCTGCAAGAGTCTCGCCGTGTCCCGACAAAGCTGCGTGCGCCACGGCGGCGGCTCGCGCTGCACTGTCAGCGGCTGCACGAACGGCGCCAAGCTCCGCAACCGCTGTTTCCAGCACGGCGGCTCGACCACCTGCTTGGCGGCTGGCTGCACCAGCAAAGCCAAGCGCTATGGCTACTGCTGGTCGCACGGCGGCGGTCGCATTTGCACTGCTGCGGGCTGTAACAAGGTCGCGGCGCAAGGGGGGTCGTGCTGGGCGCATGGCGGTGGCAATCGCTGCAAGGTTGAGAGCTGCAGCAAGCGGTCGTACCGGAAGTACGACTACTACTGCGAAGTCCACGCAGCGGTTGGCTGCCAGGCGTAGACGTCTGGTCGTTGTGTCTATTTATTGCGCTGGTGGTCTGGTGGATCGCGACGAGAGTCCTCGTGTTCGGTTCGGTCAAAGGGATATGCGTTTCCTATCGTGCATTTCGAGTGTTACTTGTCGCAGTTGTCAGAGTGCGTGCGTGCGTGAGACGGTCAGTGAGTGTGTATGATGTGCCGATGTGATGATGTGATGATATCAATCGACGCGCGTCTCGTTGAAAGACTTGTGACAAACAGTGCGTGCAGTCTTTGTAAATTCGAGTCGCTCTGAACTTATTCTTGCAAGTACATCTCGAACTTATCTAGCGTATGTTGTACATGCCACGTTGACCCGTCCGTCGAACGATGAAGAAGCAGTGGGCTGTACGTTCTTTCGTGCTGTGTAGCAGAGACAAAGAGCATTTGGCGTCACTGCCGCTGTTGATGGACCCCGTCTTCTGCTAGAACAGCTCTCGAAACGCCACGGCTTTGGCGAGCTACAACAACTTGTGGTGTCTGACGGCAATATGGGCTTACAGTGGGTGTCAGACGCGCGCTGTACAGATCGTACACACGAAATTCGGCCATACCGACTTCGCTGCGAGGGACGACAACTGGCGGATTGTTACAGCATGGCAATGTGTACGCTTTCATCGACCCAAAGTTTGTAGCAATCGCTGCACGCATCAAACGAGATACCTGTGTCACGCCCCTTTTTCTCTAGGGGGGGAGAAGGTGTCACGCTCGACTCTAGGTGAACCTTCGACAGCGCTGTCGATGGAGCGGTCGACAACAATGGCGGTCAGCACATCACTATCGAATATCTCCTTTAAACTGAACAAGGAATGTGATACTTCATATCCCCATACCACATTGCTCGAGACGGTGTCGTCGACTTGGACGTGAATGGGGACACCACGAAGTTGCTCCATTTACGTTGCTGTCGGTTTTCTAGGCGACGATCAGGACAGTTCGGTAGGGTGGCGACTCGTGCGATATCTTGACGGGAGCACCCAGTGCAAGAAGACCTATTGACTACAACTGCCACATGTAACTCCTTTACAAAAGCAGCCAACGTCTATACAAGCGCACGAGGTCTCCAGGTCCGGACCGCAACGAAGAAGAAGAAGAAGACGACGACGACAGTCGGGTATTCGAGCAGCGCGTAATTCGATCGATACGTGTCCCGTCTCAAGCGGTGTCGTCACCTTCTTGGCGCGACTCTTTTCGTCCCACTGCAACTGATCCATTTGGTCGCTGAAACGAGTCATCATCGAGTCCTCTCCATGGCGTCCTGTTTGATCGTCAGCACACCAAACGACTCGGGAGCTGTTCGGTCCATCAGCTCGCCCGAACATACTGACTACAGCTCGCTCACTACGGACAGACAGAGCGCGTGTTATGCCAAATCGCTGGACGAAACGTGTCTGCTGCTCGCAAAGACCGCTGCAGCACGTCAACGTCAAGAAGATCAGGTGCCTTCGTTTTCTGACGAGGCATGGGCGATCTGGAGCATGGGCTGGCAAGTGAGCGTCACGACTGTCTGCCGCATTGCTCTGTCGACCATCAGCACCGCGTTTCTAGGGCGACTGGGCTCGAAAGAGCTCGCGGCCAGTGCATTGGCCAACGTGTGGACAAGCGGCGTGCAGGTCCTCATCTTTGGCATTGCCGAGTCCGTGTGCACGCTCTGCAGTCAGGCGTATGGAGCGCAGAACTACCGCCTCGTGGGCATTTGGCTACAACTGGCACTGCTCTTCCTCGTGGTGCTGTCCGTCCCGGTCATGGTATCGTTCTACTTTGTAGACCGCATCTTGAGCGCCGTGACGGCTGACCGTGACGCCCTAGCACTGGCTGGCACGTATGCGAGGTACTTGACACTGAGTGTCCTTCCGCAAGCGATTTACTGTGCGTTGACACAGTACTTACAGGCTCAGGAGATCGTGTGGCCTGCTACGATCATTAGCGTCGCGAGCATTGCAGTGGCTCTGAGCGCCAACTACCTCTTTATCTACGGCTGGGGACCTGTTCATGGACTCGGCTTTATTGGCGCACCCATTGCACAGGCAGTGTCGTCAATCTTCCAGCCAGTTGTGCTGGTGATCTATGCGTTTTGGTACAAGAGGTACCACAAGAAGACGTGGTATGGCTTTGACGTGGCCGCGTGTTTGCAATATAAGCGCATGTGCACGTTTGCCTGCTTGTCGGCAGGCATGACGGTCAACCTGGCACTGGACGAATGGGTGTACAACGTCATCTCGGCTCTAGCAGGGTATCCGGGTTCGCGAAATTTGGCAGCAAACAGTATCCTGTTCAACTTGTGGGGCCTTATCTTTGGACTGTACTGGGGCTTTGGCTTACCCACACAAGTTCGGGCGGCGAACTACCTCGGAGCGAATCGTCCATGGGCAGCGAAGCGTACGCTTCACGTTGGCTTTGTGCTTGGCGGGTCCACGGCTTTCATCTCGGCACTGCTGACATACGCGTTCCGTGACCCCATCGCACGCTTTTTCACGAGTGACCCCATTGTGATTGCTGCTCTTACCAGCACGATGCCGATCTTTTGCGCCGCAGTGTTTATCTCTGGTCTGCATGTGATCATCTCGGCTGTTGTAGAGGCCATGTCGCTCGCCACGACGTTAGTGATTATCACAATGATCGGCTCGTGGGTTGTCATGCTGCCAGCATCGTATCTATTCGGCCTCTACTGGAACGGCGGGCTGCATGGTCTATGGTGGGGTAGCGTGTGCGGTGAGACTGTCAAGTTTTGTCTACTGGCACTCGCATTGTGGCACATAAATTGGCGCAATATGGCACGTCGTGCAGTGGTTCAGTCGGAGATGACGTACTGACCGATGGACAATCGGGAAAAGATACGCACACGTGACTAGATGTCGTGCTCTTGTCACATCAATGCCAGCTATCCGCACGCCTGTGTGCCATGTTATCGAGCACCTCATGCCCCCACAGTACCCAAACATGAGGGTTATCGAGCTCGAAATGTACGACGCAGCAACTTGCTCAGCTCAACACAACTTCAAAGAATATGAGCAGGAAGATAACGGTACGATATTTCAGGTAAGCCGATGAAGACGCTTGCGATGGTAAGCGTTTGACAGAGATGTGGTCAGCAAGCGTCAAATTTGTCAGGAACGAAGGAGGTAATGTCCATTTGACGGGAACAACTACCAGCCCGCTTTCGTGTGCGCTCTAGTACGTCTGCCCTTGTGTTCGGTTTTAGAGTGAGGCCAAGTCCATGCATACAAACGTCCTCAGATCTGTGGCTGCAATCGGATATACGAGCCGAGTATATCGTCGTCTGTGCGTCGACAGCATTGTGTTTTGTCGGACTTTGGTCTCTCGTGTACAACTTTGTAGTCAAGGACTAACACTGCAAATCTGACAAGCGTCGACCTTGCAGTCATCATGCCATGGGAATGTGTACACTACCGAGAGCAGGCACAACCGCCCCAGGAACGGCTCGAATGGCTGCTAAGTTTTACCTCGAGCAAACTCGTTGACACCGATCGAACTAGCAGCGCACATTGACCATTCGGTCTTTGGTTGCTTGCTTTGTTTAGAACATGATGACGTGCCTTGTAAGCGTCTACGTAAGTCAATAGCTACTGACAGGGGCTTGCACGGCATGTGAGCCAAATTGGTCGTCTCCATCGCGCCGGGGTGACAGGTGCAAACGTGACTGCTCGCACTGCACTCAAATTGTCAGCAGCGTCTTAGTTCTTGTGCTGTCTACTTCTCATATAGGAGCGCGCATCTTGCTCTACATAACAAGTGTGACATCAAGACACCCTCTAACGATCACCGCTTGGCCCTCAGCAGTCCTATCTCCTTTATAGCCTTACATTTTGTTTACCTGTAATGTATGTACAAGGTGCGGTTTCTCTGCACCCAGCACGATCACCCCATTCCACTCGACAAGTCATGTTTACGAATCAGCATGTTCGCGAAACATGCCGGAGGCACGACACGAGTACGATGGATCTGCGAGGCAGGATAACGGGATTCACCAAGAGGTGCGGTCCCCAAAAGTCTGCAGGAGGGGTTCGTGCTCTGGAAAAGCGCTGCCGATAAGAAACGCACTCATATCACCAGCTGTTGCTAATCGAGGATCGGAATGTGCGTGCGTCGCTAGCACATCGAGCCACACGATGTCGCACGTAGCAGTCAACGAGACGCTATTGTAGCACGAGAGCAGCGACAGCAAAACACCTCACTGGCTACGAGCTAGAGGAACATGTCATCTGCCGATCGATTCGATACATGGCGACCTCGTCAACAACAAGAGCTGACGTTCGAGCTGCTGTGACAGACTCTGACGCCGGGGGCGAGACCTCGATGACGACAACGTAACATGACGTACCGAACCACGAACGTAACAAGAACAACAATCTCCAACATGTAGAAATGGCGGCACTGACCACATGGAGTGATCGCTGCCAACGTCCTGACACAGTATCAAAAATGTTTTCGGTGCGATTGTTTTCTCGTAAAGCGCACGAGTCCACACCTCAAGGGCTCAACAGAGCCAAACACAGCATAAACGGTCACAAAACACAGTCGAAATAGTCCCAATTTGCCCCACCATCTGTTGCCTGTTGCTTCTTACCACAAGCACGGTTCCGTCCCTTTTACACTCACCGTTGATCGTCTTTTCCACTAATCACGCGCTTGCAGCAAACGTGCTGCCCGGTCATTCGCTAAAATACGACCCCAACTTCCCTGTCCCGCCACGCGCGGCCACCAATCCTCTTGGTTCTCGTATACCGCCGCGAGAGTGATTGTCACGTTTCCTTTGCAATTCGTGCGCGACAAGTTCATTCCGCACTCGAGCGATCACGTGGCGCGCCAGACGATGTCAGCCGCCGCTGAGGACACGACGATCGTCCAGAGTCGGGGAGACGCCCAACGCTCTGGTGAACAAGAGCACGAGCAGTGGCGATCGGGCAGACGAGCCGGCGATAAGGAGGACGAGGAACGAGAAGACGAAGTCGACGAAGAAGAAGGAGACGGAGAAGAAGAAACAGAAGAGGAAAGTGCTGGCGCTGGTAGTGGTCGAATCGACGCGTATTTTCAGCAGCGCAGTAGTCCGCGCACGCGCAGCTCTTCTCTCCACGCGACAAAGGAACCGCAGGCGAAGCCATCGAAGCGCAAAGCCACGCAGTCAGAGCGCAGCAAGCGCTGGAACCGTCGGCGGAAGATCGCACAGGTGATGGACGAAGCGGATTTGGACTCGAGTACACGCCGAGCTCGGGAAGCAGAAGCTAAGCGAGCTAAGCGGATCGACGCGATACTCGGGAGCTTTTCGGCTTTGTCGGAGGATCAATTGGCGGTAGCGTCTGACCAGCAGACGAACAAGAAGAAGAAGAAGAAGAAAAAGAAGGGGGAGGGGGAGGAGGGCGACGATGATGAAGAGGAGGAGGAGGAGGAGGAGGAAGAGATGGCGTTGTGTTTGAATCAAGTCACGAGTGAGGGGGCAGTGCCTACGGGTGCAGAAGGTACCGAGGACGCGCCCGTGTTTGTCTACACGGACTTGGTGAAGAAGCTCAAGCCGCACCAGATTATTGGCGCGCGGTTTCTCTGGAGTCATGTGGCTGTCGAGCCCGAAGGCTTTGGCTGTGTACTGGCGGACTTTATGGGTCTGGGGAAGACGCTGCAGGTCATAACGACCGTACAGGCGTTTTTGTCCAAGAAGATGCTGGATGTAGACGGCAGGTTGCAGCAGCGACATAAAAATGTGCTGATCCTTGCCCCGACGATCTGTGTGAGGAATTGGGAAGCCGAGATTGTCAAGTGGCTTGGCAAGAACGAGACGAGACGTCTTGGGCTGTTTACGTTGGAGTCGGGGCGAGAAAAGAAAATGTGTGATCGCGTCTCGGTCGTCAAGAAGTGGCACAAGCGCGGCGGGATACTGATCATGGGATACGAGCTATACCGCCTGTTGGTGTTGCAGTCGAGTGGGGACGAAAAGATTGCAGCGGGAAACCAAAAGCACGCGCATATGATCAAACAGGTGTACGCGTGCTTGGGCAACCCAGGCCCCGATCTGATCGTGCTAGATGAAGGTCATCGTGTGCGTAATCACAAGTCTAAGATGGTGAAAGCACTAGCGCACGTCAAAACAACTCGACGAATCATATTGACGGGATACCCGTTACAAAATCACTTGGAGGAATACTGGACAATGGTAAACTTTGCCCGGCCCGACTACCTTGGCTCGTTGGAGGAGTTTAAAAACCGATACGTAGCTCCTATAACGAACGGACAGTGCATTGACAGCTCTGAAGCTGACTTGCGGCTGGCTCGGCACCGAGCGTTTGTTTTGACGAGGGAGCTGAAGCCTTTTGTGCTGCGTCGAGACCAACAGTATCTCTTTAAACAGCTGCCGCCTAAGAAAGAGTTTGTGCTGATGTGCAAACTGACGGACGCACAGGCGCAGTTGTACCGAGAGTTTCTGAAGCAGGGCGTTCCGACGCGTGGCGACACCGAGCAGGTGGACGTTCTTGGTGGCTACCATATTGCATTGGCTATCTCGAATCATCCGGATGTCATTTGTGACACTTACAGGAGATTGGAGAAAGAGGAGCGGGAAGGCGCTAACAAGAAGTCGAAAAAATACGGCGGTGTCTCTGAGATTTTTGGGGTCGAAGATGGTGGCAACGATTTTGATCCATATATTGGCGGCCCCCTATGTAATGGTCGGAGCTCTACTACAAGAAGGGCTACGTCAGTCGCACCACCTGGATCGTGCGTTGCTGATAACGTTGATGGTAACGTAGATGACGCAGCAGTTTTGGATTTGATGGATGCGCCTAGTTCTGCCGCATTGAAGCGGAAACACGCCTCGGGCGCGGGATGGCATCGCTTGAAGTTTGCTCAAAAGTTTGTTGAAGAACACGTTCCGAACCAACTCGAAACAAGCGGCAAGATGATGATTCTTATGGAACTCTTACAGGCTTGTCAGGCTGTCGGCGATCGCGTGATCATATTCTCGCAGAGCATTCCTACACTGGATGTCATTGGAGCAACGATCTCGAAACACAACAAGTGTCGGTACCGTCACGCGAATCGTCTTACGTTCTTGCGAATTGACGGAAGTACGTCACAACAAGACAGGTTCCGTCAGATAGCCCAGTTCAACGATCCTGAAGAGGACATCGACGTAATCATGATCTCGACGAAGGCGGGCGGTGAGGGGATCAATCTGTGCGCTGGCAACCGGATTATCATTTTTGACGTGTGCTGGAACCCATGCAACGACTCCCAGTCTATGTGCCGTTCGTACCGGTTTGGCCAGACGAAGCCCGTGTTTGTGTATCGTTTCGTGACGATGGGGACAATGGAAAAGAAGGTGTATGACTTGCAAATTCGCAAAGAAGGCGTAGCGAAGCGTATTGTGGACGAAAAGACGACCGAGAGAAAGTTTATGTCTTCCGAGCTACAAAAGTATTTCAACATCAAAGAATTTGAGGACTCTTTGTTGCACGCACAAGGGAAAGTAGTGGATGATCGAGAAGTAGCGATGAAGCCTATTCCTCACGAAGACACTGTGCTTGTAGACGTTCTAGCTAAAATGGGAGGAATCGCTACGTTTGGTGCTACGACTGCCCTGGACGATGAAGAAAGCATTGCTACGGGAGTGTCGGATGACAAGAGATGTATCATTGATTGGTTTGAGCAAGAAACAATGTTCGAGGAAGATTTGGATCAGCAGTGTACACCTGCTGAGCAGAAGGAAATTATGGAAAGTTATACTTACTTCAAGGCGGTAAAGAAGCTTCGCAGCATAGGCGCACACCTCATTAACCGCGAGGGTGTGTTAGTGAAGAATTGCGACTATTGCCGTGCGCTGAACGAGATTTACCCGACATCAACAACGACCGTTCCGATTCCTTTGAAGATTGAGTGCATATATTGCAAGCGGTCCATGGAAACTGCTGGTGCAGTCCCTCCATCCCAAAATATGGCCTCCGTGTATCCTTGCATGGGACACTTTTCTCGGGTCTCGGGCCTCATACCAGGGACTACACTAGCTACCACAGCACCTCTATCTATACCAATAACCATGACACATCCGTTCGTGCCAGCTGCTGGAGCTAGTGTGGCTCGAGTTTTGCCGCCTCACATGCAGGCAATGTTCGAACGCCAAAAGAGAGATGACAAGGCAGCTGAGGAGAGGCGGAACCAGCTCATTGCTGAACAAAATGCCGAGCAGCGACGATTACTGTTTGGGCGTGAGCAAGCTGAGATGGCAGTAGCAATACGAAGACAGGAGCGATTAGCCATGAAGCTCAAAGACCGGCATTTACTCATTCTCCGGCGAGGTATCAAGGGCTGCCAAGACCTGAAGCGCAGCGCCGAGGAGTGTGGCGCTACGCTGGCGATTGAGGTCAATTCGCAACTTACAGACATTGTCAGTGCGATGAGCCGAGAAGAGACACTGCGGTGGCTCAAGTTGAGCAAGCTCGCAGGCGACGTGGAACTGCACGACGACATATGGCTGCGGAATGAAATTGCAAAAGAGAAAGGTTCGCCGTTGCGTTCGGGCCAATCGTGTTTTGGCTCGCCCCCACAGTCCCGGCCTGCCGTCGCAGCTGTCACTGCTGCTGTCCATTCGAGGTCTTCCGTTGCCAGTACTCCTCCTTTTACGTCCTCAACTTTGAACAATGAGAGTCCACAGACAACAGCGGACAGCAGCAGTGATTGCATCGAGCTTGTGGAATCGGACGGTGAGGGCACCTCGAAGACAAGCGCGAGCAACGGAGCAGTAGCCAGTGGCAATGCTGTTGCGGCCATTGCTCCTGCAGCCGACGTGATCGAGATCTTGTAGTTCGTGTTATTGACACCTTGGCCAAGTCGATGAGAACCGTCGTTCGGTGAGAAACGGAACGTGCCGTTGATGTGCTGAGATTGACTTGTGCCGTCGAGAACGTTTGTGTTGTCGAGAACTTTTGTGTCATGCTATGGAGCAACGAGACCGTGCGGACTAGAAACAGTTTCCTATGCTGGCCGAAGCGTTTCCTAGCTCGCAGTGCCACGCAAATCGAAAGCAGAAATGTGTTGAAGCAGCGTCATACGGGATGAACGCGCAACGGTTCTTGGGTATGCACCGGCGGCGTATGTAATTTGTGCTCGTACCCGCTGTGGCTCGTACTGCGGGTGCGCGAGCGACGGATACTGGTACTGCTTCAGGAATCATGGCGTGTCAGTTACGTGACGTCATGCGAAGCACTCAAGGTATCTTTGAGCTCATATAATGCGTCCGCTCGGTTACGGTCATGGCTGACGTTGCTCGGCGACAATCTGTGCGGCAACGCATGACTTTTGGGGTGGAGTATGTCAGTGCGTAGGAGGCCAGCACCTGATATCGAACGTCCCGGTGTTCCCAGCGGCGACATGTAGTAGAGTCACTTGCCACAAAACACATTTGGAAGGGACGAAGCAAAGTTGGCAACCTTTGCAGATCATAGCGCATCAGCACACCATTGCACGATCAGATGTCTCGCCGTTGGTGGCGCAGTCGACCGACTTTCATGCAAAAGGGGCAAGAGAGTACTTGCAGATTTGTTCATGGTCTTTCTGACGGTTGTGGGTTATGCATTGATTGCTGTGTTAATCTCTGCCTCGTCCAGTGGGCCTATCGAACTTGCTGGCATCGATCCATGTGACGAAAGTAACACACAAACTGCGTACTGCTATCTCCATGTTCGTAAGAAAAGTGCCTGATGTAACAGTCGCTGGTAGTGTAACTGACGCCAACGCTCGTGTCTCTTGCAGTCATACGAACAGCAGTAGCAGTGTTTGGCGTCCTCCGTGCAACAACTGTAAAGCAACTTATCTCAACCACAACCGTCACATCTTTCACGTCTTCGTTCCGGTGATGTCCACACAAGTCGCTGGTTTGGACATATCACGCGACATCATGGGCTTTACTAAACAATCACAGTCCTGGTGAGGCTTCGTTTAGTTGGTCGAGGAAGTCCAAAATTGGGCGAGCAACTTGATCGGCTTTTTCCGGAGACCAAAACTAGCACTGGTTCTCGACGACCTTTCCACTTGAGTTGCTCAATCTCATTGCCACTGAAGTACGAAAGACGCTGACATTATAACCCGCACGTGGTCATCTATGCACTTAAGAAAGCAGACCTTGGCTATAATGAACATGCAAAAACACCGATACGACCTTCGCCAGTGGTGGCGCTTGCAGTCTCCTCGAGATTGCGGAAACAATTCGTCACGCGATCAAGTTCGTCCCAAGATGGAAGCCGAAAGTATGATGAACGATCGAGGGTTGGACGGCGCGACTCGTGTAGAGCTTATGAAAGCATCGCAGGTGATGATGCCATGGAAAGAAAGGCACATGTGTGTGGACAATAGATAGACGTGCATGTCTGCGATCATGGATATCATTGGGAGGTACAATTTCGAGCGCAGGAATTATGTACCGAATGATTTGTTCTTCAGCTTCAAGAGACATTTGAATTGCTCTTGCTGACTGGTCAAGCAACATGAGATGGTGAAAGTAATTTCAGCAGGACATGGTCATTGGCAAAGAACTACAAAATCGGTGACAGGCAAAGACAAGTGCATGATGCAACACTATACACTGTTCCAGGATGCTGTGGCGTTGTCGCGTATTACCCCCATGTTCGCCTTATTGCTACGTAAGGAATAAAGTAGATCTGAACATGGACGTCAAAAGAGCATACTGCAGTCTCCCGGTCGTTTACTGGCTGACGTTCCTGCTCTATCAACAGCGCCTCAGCGGCTGGTTATAGAAATGCAGCTGGCTGCAGTGACAGCACAAACCTACCCATTGGCGTTTCTAAACGGCGCGTTCGTTCCTCTCGCCGCAGCAAGCAAAGATTACAACATATGATCCAAACGATGGATTCGGATTGGCTCTCCTACCCCAAAAGTCACGCTATGATCTGACCGGTCATTGGCTACAGTGACCCCGCCACCGCCCCATCCAATCGACTGGCCACGGCGACCACTACGCAATCGATCCAAGTCGTCGTCGTCCGCCTGTCTGTCTGTGCGTGCATCGCCCATGGCTTCCTCCCCCGAGAAGAAGCAAAAGACTGCATCGACGTCGCGCGTCGGTTCGCTGCTGCGTTTCTACCGCACGCCAGCGCTCACGTCGCACGCCACGCGGACGCTGTTGTCCTACTTGTGTGCCCAAGTCGACGCGGACCCGGACTTACACGTAAACAAGCTCGTGACCGAGTACTGTTTCTACATTGAAACAGCGGCGACAACGACTGGCAAAGACGAGGCGCCCGGCGCCACGTTGTCCGCGCCCGACTATGAGACACTGCAGTGGCTGCTCAGTGAGACGTTTGAGCCCCAGCACACACGTGCAGCGGATCCGTTTCTTGAAGCAAAAGACCCGACAACGGAATACCTGGTGGAAGTGGGACCGCGCATGAACTTTACCACTGCGTGGTCCAGCAATGCTGTCGCGATTTGTCACGCCTGTGGACTCACTTCGATCAAGCGCATTGAACGGGCAACGCGGTACTTGGTGCGCTACCGGGCTGCCTCTTGTGACGCTGTCGAGACGCTGAAAAGCGCGCTATTGCGTCAGGAATGCGATCGAATGACGCAGCAAGTGTACGATGAGCCGCTGACGAGCTTCTGGCATGGCAAGACGGTACAGCCTGTCCGCACGGTCCCCGTCATGGAACGAGGAATCGATGCGCTCAAGGAGATCAATGACGACATTGGACTGGGGTTCGATGACTGGGACTTGCAGTATTACATGAATCTGTTCAAAGATAAGCTGCGTCGCAACCCAACTGATGTCGAGTGTTTTGATATGGGTCAGAGCAACTCGGAACACTCGCGGCATTGGTTTTTCGGTGGCAAGATTGTTGTGGACGGCCGCGAGATGCCTCAGACACTTTTCCAGATGGTCAAGGATACGCTCACAGAGACTGCCAAGCAAAATAGTATCATTGCGTTCCACGACAACTCGTCTGTGGTCAAAGGTGCTAACATTGTGACGCTCGGACCTGTGACTCCTGGGGAGCCCTCGCCTGTGCAGGAACGCACGCTCGACAGCCACCTGCTACTGACTGCTGAGACCCACAACTTCCCGTCAGGTGTGGCGCCGTTTCCCGGTGCTGAGACTGGAACCGGTGGTCGCATCCGTGATGTGCAGGCCACTGGTCGAGGTGCCAATGTTGTCGCTGGTATCAGCGCCTACTCTGTGGGCAATCTTAACCTAGAGGGCTACCGGCTTCCGTGGGAAGACGAGAAACTAGAGTATCCGTCCAACCTTGCTCACCCGCGTGACATTCTCATTCAGGCTTCCAACGGTGCTTCAGACTATGGCAACAAGTTTGGAGAGCCCGTGGTGACGGGATTCGCCCGTTCATTCGGTATGGTGCTGCCGAATGGCGAGCGTCGTGAGTACATTAAGCCGATCATGTTTTCAGCTGGTCTTGGCCAGCTAGACGGTCGTCACTGCACCAAGGGCGAACCAGAGATTCAGATGTGGGTCGTGAAGATTGGCGGGCCGTGTTACCGTATTGGCATGGGCGGTGGTGCTGCTTCGAGTCGTATCCAGGACGCCAAGACTGCTGAACTAGATTTTAATGCCGTGCAGCGTGGCGACGCTGAGATGGAGTGCAAATTGAACAAAGTGATTCGTTCCTGCTGCGATATGGGCGAGAAGAACCCGATCGTATCGATCCACGACCAGGGCGCTGGTGGCAATGGTAATGTGTTGAAGGAGATCGTCGAAGTGTCGAACTCGAAGCCCGGAGATGCGAATCGCGGTGGTGCTCGCTACGAGGTGCGCAACATCCTGGTCGGCGATGACACGCTGTCCGTTCTCGAGATCTGGGGTGCTGAGTACCAGGAGAACGACGCACTTCTGCTCCGTCCAGAGCACGTTGAGCTCTTTGACAAGATTTGCAAGCGTGAGAAATGTCCGTACGCGCTGCTGGGCCAGGTGACTGGAGATGGCCACGTGGTTTTGCACGACTCGAAGGACGACTCTACTCCTTTCGATCTGGATCTTGACCTTGTGCTCGGCAAGATGCCGCAAAAGACCTTTATCGATACGAAGGCTACAGAGATTGTTTCGGAGCTATCACTTCCCGTGGATATTACTCTGCGTGATGCACTGGACCGTGTTTTGCGTCTTTTATCAGTCGGCTCGAAGCGGTTCCTCACTAGCAAGGTGGATCGCTCCGTGAGCGGTCTGATTGCACAGCAGCAGACTGTGGGTCCACTCCAGCTGACTCTCGCAGACTGTGCTGTTGTGGCGCAGTCCAATGTGCCGAATGGAGATGGCAAGTTCTCTGGTGTGGTGAGCGCGTGTGGAGAGCAGCCTATCAAGGGCCTGGTGAGTCCTGGAGCCATGGCTCGCTTGAGCGTGGGCGAGTCACTGACGAACATGGTATGGGCGGCTCTTGGTGGACGTGGTCTCGATGACTGCAAGTGCTCTGCCAACTGGATGTGGGCGGCTAAGCTACCCAATGAAGCTGCGTGCATGTACGAGTGCTGTGAAGCGATGACTACTTTCATGAAGCAGGTGGGCGTAGCTGTTGATGGTGGCAAGGACTCGCTGTCCATGGCTGCAAAGGTGAACAAGAAGGACGTGAAGACGCCTGGTACACTTGTGATTACTATGTACGCTCCGACGGAGGACGTGGAGCTGAAGGTGACGCCTGACCTCAAGACCCACATCGATAACAGCCTGCTGTACTACATAGACGCGGGCAAGGGCGAGAACCGATTAGGTGGTTCTGCTCTTGCGCAGGTGTATGGCCAGGTCGGGAACGTGTCCCCAGATGTCGAGGATGTCGAGCTGTTCAAGAACGCGTTCAATGGCATCCAGACTGCTATCAAAAATGGCCACCTGCTTGCTGGTCACGATCGTAGCGATGGCGGTCTCATTGTCACGCTGCTGGAGATGGCGTTTGCCGGCAATTGCGGTGTCGATGTCGACATTCCATTCGCGGGTGACAAGGTCTCAACGAAGGACGTGATACAGGTGCTGTTCGCTGAAGAGCTTGGTTTCGTGTTCCAGGTCGCTGTTGGCCAGCACGCCACCGAAGTGGAAGCCATCTTTGGCAAACTGAACGTGCCGCTTGTGAAGCTGGGTAAGGTCACTACTGATGGCGTTATTAGCGTGCGCATCAATGGCGAAAGTGTGATTCAGGACCAGATGGTGGACCTCCGAGACGTGTGGGAGGCGACGAGTTTTGAGCTTGAAAAGCGTCAGTGCAACCCCGAGTGCGTGGCACAGGAGCAGCGTTCGTTGCGTACCCGCACAGCTCCCTCATGGAAAGTGACTTACGAGCCGGAGCCGACGCCAGAGCGCCAATTGAGCACGCGTGCCCAGCACCGCGTTGCTGTGCTTCGTGAGGAGGGTAGCAACGGGGAGCGGGAGATGCTTGCTGCATTCCACCACGCAGGTTTCGAGGTCTGGGACATCACAATGTCGGATCTTGTCAACAAGCGTGTGGTTTTGGACGAGCGTTTCCGTGGCGCTGCGTTTGTGGGTGGCTTCACTTTTGCTGATGTACTTGGCTCGGCGAAAGGCTGGTCGGGTGTGGTGAAATATCACGGTGACGTGCTGAAACAGTTTACGGCGTTCAAGGCTCGCGAGGACACGTTTAGTTTTGGTGCGTGCAACGGTTGCCAGTTCATGACGCTGCTAGGCTGGCTCGACCACCCGGAGGCCAAGGCGCTGGAAGAGGAGACGCAGACGTCTGCTCAGCCGCGGTTCGTGCACAATGAATCTGGACGCCATGAGTCTCGTTTCGTGTCGGTGCAGATTCAAGAGTCGAACTCGGTGATGCTGCGTGGCATGGCTGGCTCTTCCATTGGCGTGTGGGTCTCGCACGGCGAAGGCCGCGCGCACTTCACGCACGCAAAGATGCAGGAAAAGTACGTGTCGAGGGGTGCAGCTCCTATTCGGTACGTGGACGACTCGAATGTGCCGACGGAAGAGTACCCGTTCAACCCGAACGGCTCCCCCGAAGGCATTGCCGGTCTCGTGTCGAGCGACGGGCGTCACCTGTGCCTCATGCCGCACCCCGAGCGCTGCTTTTTGAAGTACCAGTGGCCGTACCTGCCGGCGGACTTTGAAAAGCATGCTGCAAGCCCGTGGATGCGAATCTTCCAGAATGCCAAGACTTTCTGTGAAGCTTCGTCTTCGTAGCTTTCTCATGAGCTGTCAATCTGCGGCCGTTACTGCTGCTGCTATTGCTGCAAAAAAGAGAGAGAGAATGATGACACGCTTGCTGTTGCAAGAGCGAAACGAACAGAGCTTTGCAAGGTTAGAGCTTTATACTAGACGACGTCGGTTCGTTGGTTGGTGTAGTAGTGGACGTCACTTCACCACTGGCTGAAAAACACTTTCAACATGGTAGAAAAGCAGCAAGCCAAGTGGTCAGATTGGTACAGATAGGACTCCTACCCGGACCGGAACTCCCAGGGTTTCCCCCCGGGGGTCCCTGAGGGGTTTACATGTGTATTTATAGATACATATCGGTATATATTGCATAGCATTTCCAACAGATCTTATACCCTCTCTACATAACAACCCTCGGCAACTTCTTGTACCAGTCTTGCATACACATCAGCATCCCAATGGTTTCCCCGTCCAGAGATGCCCTTTCATCCCTGCAAATTAAACCATCATCGAGAAAGCACGCTCGGAAGGGACACTGGTAGCAGGAATTGCCAGAAGGGCCCTCGCCATTTTGCCCAAACTAGAGAAAAACCACATGTCGACGGTGATTTTATCCCAAAGGGTCCACATTCCTATCGGCCAGGTCTTCCCCCAAATACTTCACAATTTCCCCGTCCACGTTGGTAATCTTCTGCTGCTTTGCATAAATGAAATCTTCGAAACCTTCGACCTCTTCACCTGCTTCTTCAGTGGCCATGGGAACGGCTGCATGAGTGTTGTAGCGGCTTGCAGCAACAGCAAAGCTCTCACGAATCATGCGAGTGTGGATGCCATACTGAGAAAAATGAACTGCATGCTTGCTGAAGAAAAACATCTTGATGCGGGGATCGAGAATGACGGCGTGCAGGTAAACATGTTTCTTGAGAGTCGCCTTGAGATACTTTTGAAGCTTTTGAATAATGTCTCTTGCTGGCTGTAGAAGCTGCTCCGAGTCGTAGGTCTGTTCCACCTGCAAGATTCAAATATGCTTGTACATGAATATTTATATCTCGGATTCTCTACTTCACAATCATAGCTTCGCACCTTTTGCAATTAAACAATGAGGGCAAAAAAGATCGGGAGAGCTTTCTCAAGAGTGGGTAAACGTGAACCCGTAAGCCTTTCCGTGGCCGTGTTCATGGGTTGAAGAAACTTCATGAGCTGACCAAGCTTTTCCCATTCCTCTTTTGAAAGGGCGAATTTCTGATAATCGACATCGCTGAGGCAGACTCCAGTCACTGTCGGGCTGTCGAACCGAAAAGAAAAACAATTTGTCCAATGAGTCAAAGAAACAATTCACAAGTACGTACCGGAAGTGCAAAAAGCGCGAGTACATCTGGTAAGTCGAATTCCACCGCGTTTTGACATCGAGAAACAAGCAGTTCACAGTAGAACCTTGTTGGTGGTACTCCACAGCTTGGGCAAAACGTTGGCGACGTTTATCAGAAGATCGTACATAGACTGACATACCGTGTACACTCCTTAGGACCGTAGCCAAGTTGACATCGAAAACATCAGGTTGGGTGGTGATGTTGTGCACCGACATGGCATATGTGGCGGCGGAGTCCTCCTCTTCATTGTTGAGTTATCCTTTCCCTCCAAGGACCGTGATTCCATCCATTGCAGCCAAATGGATCACGTGAACTATGCAACCAAACAGCTGTTACTTGTGGTTGAACTCCACATGCTCCATGCGAGGAAGAGCTCGAGCCATAGCGAAGTTTGTGCTGGCATTGTCGGCAGTAATGACAGAGAGGTATCCAACGATGCCATAGTCGGAAAGAACGTTGTAATGCAGTTCTGCAAAAATTTGAGCAGTATGCTCCTCTGCAAAACATAATTGTTTAAGGTAAGAAGAAGATCTGGTTGTAAAATCCCACAGCACCCATGCAATTGGGAAAATGCACTTACACATCACAGCAGGAACCCCCAGCAATAGTTCTTGCATATTCCAATCGGTGTCAATCCAATGGGCAGTGAGCGCCGTCAAGGATTCCACGTTAGGTGAAGTCCAAGCATCGGAAGTAAAAGCGATCCATTCGACCTTACAAAGACTGATCTTGATGAATTAACGGTGCTGAGCATACATTTGGAAAAGGTGATTCTGGATTGCGTCGGCCATGACCATCATCTGGGGTATATTCTCGTTACAGGCGCTTAAAAGGTTGATAAAAGAGCTTCGTTCGATGATGGGGAACGGCAGGTTGACGTCAGCAATGTAGTATCCGATGTGAGTTTTGAGGTCCTGTCCGGTCAACACATTATACAGCATGGATTGATTCAGTCTTTTGCAAATTCAGGTTACATGTGTATCACAAGCTCACCGTCTCGAGAGTTCCATTTTGTAAATACTTCTGAATAGATGCATTGGTCTCGTCCTTCTTCTTCGGATCGCTGAGATTGTGGACCTTTGTCAAGTGCTCGTTCGGGTTATTGGCGCTGCCGGCCTTGTCAAGGTTAAGGGAGCGACCGCATGCACGGCCCGTCCTTCGGTTTGTGACGACTTGGCAAAGCGCTTTATTGGCGTCGACATCAGCCTCAAAATGAGCCCAAACCCAGCTACGTTTGGCACTTTGGGTGGTGGGAGGCGCAAGGGTATCGTTGGTCACGTCGGCACTGGTTTTAGACATGGTGAATGGCAACAGGTGGCGGCAACTAAAGGAAGTGATCGATTCTAGATGAAGTTGGCAAAATGCAAAGTGAATATATTTAGGTCCTTAGTTCACAAACTCCTGTTGCTAGTCTAAGCCTACTGAATTCTTTCTTCCTATACGTTAGTAATCGCCACATCGCGCATTACTAATCGTCTAGTCGCACATTACTAAATCTAGGCGGTGTGTTTCCAACAAACACCTAAACTTACTAAATGTGGGGGACGTCACTGTCTGGCAGGACAGTGCTGGTGAACCCCGGCACACCAGTACCCGAAGGTTTTAACTTTTTATTGCAGTCACTGGATATCGAACCAGTGACCTCTCGCATGGTGCTGCCACACCATATCACATGAGCTACGTGCATCTTACAAAATCAGCCTGCCGAGGCGTTTCTTTTGCAACACTCCCACTCGCCTCGGCAGACCGTGGCGCCTTGATGCCCAACATGGTTCGAAGATACTGGAACTGTGTTGCAGGAATTGGCTTGGTCATTAGGTCAGCCTTCATGTCCTTGGTCGAGCAGTATTCCAGGACCACTTTTACTTCTACCACCTTTTCACGCACAAAGTGATAACGAATGTCGATGTGCTTGGTCCGCTTGTGAAACTCGGGGTTCTTGGCCAAAGCGATGGAACCTTGATTGTCTTCGTAGATCTTGACTGCTTCGTCGCTATTCATCTCGCCGAGTTCATGTAAGAATGCCTTAAGCCAAATTGATTCTTGTGCAGCTTCAGTCAAAGCCATGTACTCGGCTTCTGTAGACGATAGAGCCACGGTGCTCTGTTTCTTGCTTCTCCAGCTAATGCATCCGTTGTTCATCACAAAGGCGTACCCGCTTGTGCTTCGTCTAGCCTCGACATCTCCAGCCCAGTCCGCGTCCGAGTAGCCTTGCAGCTTGTCATCACTGGTTGCTTGGAATTCAATTCCATACGTCCTTGTGCCTTGAATATAACGGAACACCCGCTTAAGCGCTTGCCAATGGGTTGGACAAGGTTCTGCCGCGAACTGACTGAGAACTCCCACTGCAACTGCGATATCCGGGCGGGTCCCCACCATGAGATACATCAAACAGCCGATGGCGTTGCGGTATGGCACATTTGCCATTGTTTCCGCATGCTTGCACCCATCTGCACACATTGACCTTGTCAACTTGAGTCCAGGTTCTTGTGGAGTCTTGACAGGATTGCTGTTTTCCATGCCAAACTTCTCGAGAATATCTTTTGCAAATTTGGACTGACGGACTGAAATCGTGCCGGCTGAGAGGTCTTGATCAATTTCCATCCCGAGGAAGTACTTGAGGTCGCCCAGGTCAGTCATGTCGAAGCGTTCACTTAGCGCCTGCTTAGTTGATTGTATCAGCTCGAAGTTGTTACTTGCGATGACTAAATCGTCAACGTACAGCGCCACGAAGATCATGTCCTGATGATGTCGCTTGACGTAGATGCAGTGGTCAGTTTCGCATTTTCGAAACTTCAAGTCCAGCATAAACTTGTCGATGGTCTGGTTCCACATTCGTGGTGACTGCTTCAGACCATACAGAGAGCGCTTGAGATGACAAACAAGCTCCGGATGATCTTCATCAACGTAGCCATCCGGCTGTGTCATGTAGATGTCTTCATCAAGGTTTCCGTTCAGGAAGGCTGTCTTGACATCCATCTGGTGAAGCATCAGATTGTGCTTTGCCGCCAAGCTGAGTAAGATCCTGATTGACGTAAACTTGGCCACCGGAGCAAAAGTCTCTTCATAGTCGATGCCATGTTTCTGCAGAAAACCTTTGGCCACCAAACGCGCTTTGAACCGCTCGATTGTCCCATCCTTGGTTTCTTTGACCCGAAAAACCCATCGATTGCCGATTGCCTTGCGCCCCTTTGGCAGCGGTACAAGCTCCCAGGTCGCATTCTGGCGAAGGGAAGTTATTTCAGAATCGCATGCCTCTTTCCAGTGGACTGCATCGCTGGATTCCATTGCTGACTTGAACGTTGTCGGCATTTCTCCCACTGAATCCACGATGTAGGCCGTCTCAACGTCGGGACTTTCATGCGCTGTCGCAGACATTTCAGCCATGGTGAGGTATCGACTTGGTCTTTTCGCCTCTGGAGGGTTCGCTAAGGCCTCGAGCGACTGCGTGCGTTGGTGCCTCTTTCCCCTGATCGCATCGTTATTATCCTGCGTAGTATCCTCTCGTCCCGTGTCAGGGTTGTTGGTATAAGCGTACTCTTCTTCAGATAACTGTTCATCTTCGAGGACAGCTTCATCTGGAACGTAGTCACGTCTCCCACTATCGAAAATGTTCTCCATGAACTGTGCGTCGCGACTTACCAGCACACGTCCGCTCCTGATCTCCTCAAAACGATACGCTTTCTCATGATCGGAGTACCCGATGAACCGGCTATGAACTGATCTTGCGTCGAGCTTGGACCTCTTTGGATTGGGCACATGAACGTATGCATGACAACCAAAAACCTTCAAGTTCGCAAGAAGAGGTTTCTTGCCAGTCTATACTTGGTATGGTGTCTTGCCATGGTCCGTAGATCGAGTTGGACAGCGAATGCGTAGGAAGTTCGCGGTCATTACCGCCTCACCCCAATACGACTTGGACATCGCAGCATGTTCCATCATGCAACGCACGCTTTCCACCAACGTTCGATTCATCCGCTCGGCGACACCGTTAAGCTGAGGAGTGTAAGGTGGTGTGAATTTCTGCACTATACCATGGACCGAACAGAACTTGGTCATCATACCGGAGGTGTACTCTCCACCGTTGTCGCTTCGAAGAACCCTCACGCGATTGCCAGTTTGTGTCTCCGCCAGCGCGACAAACTGAGCGAACTTGGTCAATACTTCAGACTTGTTTTGCAGCAGATACACCACACAATAGTGCGAGTATTCGTCGATAAACGTCACAAAATAACGTTTGCCACTGAAGGTAGGAGTGTGCATTGGCCCACATACATCGCTGTGAATGACCTCCAGCAGTGTCGTTGCGCGATCGGGTGACTTCGTCATATAGCTCACCCGTGTTTGCTTGCCCAGAGCGCACCCTTCACATAGCTCCCACTTGTTTACCGAGGTCAAGTTGATTCCGTTGCAGCAATCGTTTTTGACGATAGCATCTAGTCCCCCGTGTCCAATGTGACCAAGTCGAAGATGCCAGAGGTAGGAGGTGGTGCTTGCTTTGCAGGTATTCGAGCTTGCCACGTTGACCTCGTCAGGCAGTTCCGGTACCATACAGAGCTTGAACAGTCCTTTTCCTTCGAGTTCGCCGAGTTTGCACTTGATACCCTTCGTATCAGCAAAGCAACCATCAACCTCGAATGTGACCGGTCCAACGTCCTTGATGAATCGGCCAACAGAAAACAGGTTGCGCGACAACTTTGGGATATGCCACACATCCATGAGCACACCCTTCTTGACCCCTCGGTGAGTCTTCATTGACATAACGATGTCACCTTTTCCAATTGCTTGGACCACACCGTCATCAGCAAGATGCTCATCCACCGGGCCAAAATCCTTGTAGTTCCTCATGAACCTTTTTGAACTTGTCATGTGCTGCGTCGCACCCGAGTCGACCAGCCACATGTTGCTCGACTTGGTCTTGTCACCACCAACCGAGAAAAGATAATCGCCAAGCTCTTCTTCTTGCGCGATATTCGCACGCTGGAGCCTCTGTCTACCAGCGTCTTCTTGGATCCGCGAAGGGCATTCCGCAATCCAGTGTCCTTGTTTTCCACACTTGTGGCACGCACCGGTCTTCTTCATCGGTCGAGCCTTGCGCTTGTTATCTCGAGACATGAATGCTTGAGCTTGACTGTGCGCGGATCCTTCAATTCCGCCACCTTGCTCCTTGCGCTTCATGTCTTCGTGCAACAGCCGAGACGTCACTAGCTCCCACGTGAGGGAGTCGGCTCTCGACTCCAATGCTGTAATCAGGAACTGATACGACTCGCTGAGGCTGGCTAGAAGCGTGATGACCAAGTCGTCCTCGCTGACCGGAGCACCAACTGCGTCGAGCTGCTCCGCCAGAGTCTTGAGTCTGTTGATGTGCTCAAGCACGTCATCACCTTCTCCCATCATTGTCGTGAAGAAGCGACGACGAAGGAAGAGCTTGTTGGCCAAGCTCTTCTTCTCGTAGTGTCCTCCCAGACGTGACCATGCATCATGCGCGTCCTTCGCCGAGCGAACCAGTGGCAACTGTGAATCCTCCATTGCGAGACAGATGATAGCTAGCGCCTTTCGCGACTTCCGCTTGAACGTTGCTTGATCCAAATTGCTGGTGCAGTTCTCGAGCTTGACCTCGCCGCTCACGACGTCCCACAGATCTCGCTCCCCCAGCACCATCTGCATCTTGAACTTCCATGTGTGGAAGTTCGTTCCCGAGAACTTGTTGATGCGAGCTGCGGTGATTGGAGCAGAGTCCATCGAGAAAGCGTGATCGAAGTCTTGGCCAGAGTCAGCGGAGCTTGGGCTCATAACCTAAAGGAAGTGATCGATTCTAGATGAAGTTGGCAAAATGCAAAGTGAATATATTTAGGTCCTTAGTTCACAAACTCCTGTTGCTAGTCTAAGCCTACTGAATTCTTTCTGCCTATACGTTAGTAATCGCCACATCGCGCATTACTAATCGTCTAGTCGCGCATTACTAATCGTCTAGTCGCACATTACTAAATCTAGGCGGTGTGTTTCCAACAAACACCTAAACTTACTAAATGTGGGGGACGTCACTGTCTGGCAGGACAGTGCTGGTGAACCCCGGCACACCAGTACCCGAAGGTTTTAACTTTTTATTGCAGTCACTGGATATCGAACCAGTGACCTCTCGCATGGTGCTGCCACACCATATCACATGAGCTACGTGCATCTTACAAAATCAGCCTGCCGAGGCGTTTCTTTTGCAACATAAACGAGGGCAAATCTGGACAGAGAGAGGGTTTTGTCGTTTTGAGCCAGTGTTTGTTTTTATTTACTTGCGCGTTGCTTCGTCACGAGGCGACAGTGATACTAGTGACACTTGCACAATCGATTCAAATGATGTGCGTTACATTACTATTTGGACAGTTACACAAGAATGACAGAGCACGTATTGCAAATGCACCCCGAAAACCCCCCATTGGGCCCGGGGGGTGGGTATCCCTTTTGGGGGGGGTGGGTATCCCTTTTTGGGGGGTGAGTATTTTTTTTGGGGGGTGGGTATCCCTTCGGGTGGGTATCCCCTTGGGTGGGTATCTCCTTTGGGGGGTGATGTCTTGGGGGTGCCCTCAACCCCCCAAAAAACCCGGGTAGGAGCCCTGGATACAGATTACCCACCGAGTGGATTGATGTCGTAATCGACGCGATGCAGTCGTGTGTTGATTGGTCCACAGCAATACACGATACGGCCTCTTGATTACAGTCTCTCACTTCATCGCTCGAGGTGTGTTATCCTGCTACCGATGATGGAAGAGTTCTTCCAGTACATTGGACCGGACAACGGCGCTGTCCTATCGTCGACGCTACTGAATCAAAACCGTCTGTTCGTCTACTCGACGCCCAGTGAAGCGCAGATCAATCGCTGCGTCCATTTGCCCGTCGGCTCGTACTTTGCGTGCTCCACTGTCCTCTACTACGACGACAATGTGTGGCTGAAAATCCGTCGTGGCTGCTTTTCCAACACGCAGCATAATGGATACATTCGTGTACACTTTGCGTTCCCAACGACGACAGGAGGTCTGCTCGATGGCAGTGACCTGCCGTCCCGTCAGTATGCTGCAGTGGTCGAAGCACAGCCAGCACCGTTTCGGTACATGCGCCGACTTCCAGGTACAGCTACTAACTCCACTACGTCATTGACACAGTCTGCCTCTTGATTTTGATTGACGTGCGTTTGCTATGCAGCTGACCTGTTTGTGGATGTGATATCGCGTTTTGTTTTGACGATATGGCTCTTTATTGCTTTGTTATTCCTGCTGGTACCTCTTGTTGTGGTTGATGATGGACAGCATTTCCGACGTACATGTGTGCGCGTGACCGGCTAATGCTGTATCGCGAGCCAGTGTTTACGCTCCATTCAACGTCCATGTCGTCAGCATCCTCCCGCGGTGCTGCTGGCGGAAATGCCGATCGGGCTACGACGCTGCGTCCAATGCAGCGTTATATGCCGCCCGTGAGCGTGTTTCGAGCTACTGAGTGCCGATTCAATGACGACTTTACGCAATTGGCCATCAAGGTGACGATGGCAGGTGCTGCCGGCGTCGGTGGGTGGATCAATGCGTCGTTCCACAAGACACTGATTGAGGTGGAAGATCCGAGCACGTGCGGGTTTTTTCGTCATGGACCTGTGTACCTGCAGAACGTGGCCGGACGAAGCGGCAAGTGGGCAGGAGAACTGCCAGTTCGAGCAATTCCGAATCTCCAAGCGCCACAGATGTACAGTATCGAGAGCTACCGCGTGGTGCGTGCGATTGAGCGCAAGTTGCTAAAAGACCGCGTGTGGGTACGGATTGAGCCGCTCAAAGCGCAGCAGGAGCTGCAAGGTGGTGTTGACGGAAAGAGCGAGAACAGCGATGGATGTACAGCAGAACAAGGCAATCACGAAGAAGAAGGGCAGGCTAGTAGCGATACAGCAGTAGTTGCAGGGCCGGATGCGTGGGTCATCGAGCGCAATGCAAACACTGCTCAGAGAGTGATGGCGCCATGGGGAAGTACACGTATCCGGAATGCGCCGGCTGACGACGATGTTGAGAGGTACTACCGCACTGTGTACAGTCGTCGGCCACTTCCTTTGCGTCGCACTGCGGATCTGCAAGCTGACATCGTTGGTCATCTTGAACCGGGGTCTGTGTTTGCTTCCACTCAGCGCGTTCTCAATGAAAAGGGACGCATGTGGATTCGAGTAGTTTTGCCTCGAAACCGACCTGTCCATTCCAGCAAAAGAGTCGGTAACGACGTTGATGAGAACGATGCAAATCGTGAGAACGATGCCGCGGAGTCCACACGGAAAGAAGACGATCTCCAAGACGTTGGCCAAACCGTTCAGTACGGCTATGCGATCCAATCGAACGCGAAGACAAACACGTGTATGGTCCAGGAAATTCCTCCGCCGGGAAAGATGACTCCGAAGCAGTACTATCAGATATTCATGTCACCGGACGACACACAAGCACAGATGTCGAGCCCGAGCCACGATGAAGAAGCAGCGGGATGTGCGCCAGAAAACACGTTGACAGCTCGCGCTGAGGCTTCGAGCTCTGCAAAAGAGCTATTTCATGTTAAGAATGGTGCCATTCTGTCTGCCATTGGCGCTGTGTTCAGCGCTGAAGAGGGCCGAATGTGGCTGCAAGTGTTAGCTACGGAATTGGATCCAGCGATGAAAGTGAAGCTTCGACGGGCGCTCTCGGACGTGGAGCAAAACATGAACGTGGTATATCTTCCAATGTGCGATCCGAGTCGAAATGCTCACGAGTGTGTTCTTATGCCGATCCATCGTGAGCTAACTAGGATCGACAATCCCGTCAATGCTGAGAAAGACGGCTCGCAGTCTCCATCGCGGGTCGTGTTTAGTGGTCGCGCATCGAAGCTTTTTGGCTCCCATTTGCTGCGCCCGTCTACGATTGACCTGCCGTCAGCATTTCATGCGAAACCCAGCAATTGCGAATCGCTGAGTAGCGGTATCACGGCCCATGATCCAACTATAGGTGAGACCGACCGTGCGCAAAGTTTGAAAGAAGAGATCACCGCGTGGCAACTGCAGACTGGCAATCGCATGACTCAGCTGTACACACAAGTTGGATCATTGGCCGGCTACACGATAAGTTGTGTGGCTCGCCCGTTCGCTTCGTGCTTGGCGCATCAGGAAGCAAAACGTCGGTATCAAGAATTGGAACAGGATGGGGAGGAGGAGGGCATGGAGGAGTATGCGCTCGAAGACGAAGGCGATGATTTGGAGATGTGAGCTACAACCGCTTGAACGTATTTGTTAGGCCCTGGCAAGCTTTGCGTTGTAGGTGAACAGGTGCAGTTGAACTGGTCCATAGGTTTTTGGATCCTCAATGTGGTAGCATAGTTACAGGGTTAGTGAGCCAAGTGCAGGCAGTGTCGCTTCTTTGTGTGATTTATTTGAACATGAGCCAAGTTGTGACTACCATGGCGATACAAATTGTGCACCAGAGAATATGTTCAGACGACAGATGTGCTATTTTTGTCTATTTTGCTCATCAAGATAAACTTAGTTGTAGCAAAAACTAATGATCTGACGATCGAGACGATATGAATGTGTTTTGTAATGTTAGCTTGGTCAGCAGTCCTATTTTTGTAGCGACTGAAATGCAAAGGTTGGCACATAACATGGTTTTTTTCCATCAGTTTTTTTTGTTTTTTTTAAAAAAAACGGCTAATTGGGTTCGGCGGAAATTTGGTTTTTGGTTTTTTTTGGGCCCCTGATCGTCGTGCTCAGGGAATTATTGACCCCTGAAAAGTGTCGGTACACATATGCCTCGGCATGGAATTCAGCAGAAGAGCTTGTAGCTCAAGTGGTACGGTGTGGCAGCACCATGCGAAGGTCACCGGATCGATCTCTGGTGACTGCGGTGAAAATTAAAACCTTCGGGCTCTGGTGTGTCGGTGTTTACCAGTACTGTCCTGTCAGACAGTGACGTCCCCCATGTTAAGTACAATTAGGTGTCTTTTAGTAACACACTACCAGAATTAGAAGCGTACAACTGGACGGACAGTAATTTGCGACTAGACGATTAGTGATGCACGACGAGACGGTTAGTAATGCACGACGAGACGAGTACTAACGTAGAGGGAGAAAGAATTCAGTAGGCTTCGAGTATCAACAGGTGGTTGTGCACAATGGACCTGCATTTATTAACTGAGCGTTTTGCTTAACTTCGATCACTTCATTTAAAAACGCCACACTCCTTAATTTCACGACCTTCCTTCAGCCCTAGTTAGTACGAGACTCAATCGACGATTGGAAATGATCTTCTACTGGTCAAAGAAGGGATCCTCGGCGTCGACTGTAGAACACTAGACAAATACTTTCCTTTCCTCACTTAGAAACTCAGCTCCCGGTATATCGAATTTCAACAATGTCCAGCTACAACCTTAGCTTCTTCATTGCCAGCAGTAAGCGTACGGTCGGCAGTGTCAGCCCACGGCACAACGATGGTGCCCTGCGCCTATCCACTTCAATACCATAGACTCCGCAATGATAATCAGCGATAATGAAGTGCGGGAGCAATACGACAATGAGAGCAATATGGAGGACATAGACAACGAACCGCGCAAGAAGCGTGGCCGCCTTCAGAGCAATGTTTGGCAACATTTCACCACCGCCAGTCAATCGCAGAAGTGCAAGACGAACATCTGCGAGCATTTCAAGACCCTGATCAACTACCACAAGAAGAGCGAGATGGTCAAGATACACCTCAGCAATTGCGGACCTTTCCGAAAGCTGATGAATGGCATGGAAGACGTAGATCTCCCGGACTGGTATCATCGGAACAAAAAGCCGACGCGTAAGGCGAGATCTGCATTCCTATCCAATGCCAGTTCGAGCCAGCAGACTTCGATCAAGCACTTCACACTGCCTACGCTCTCCGAGGCGGCCAAGGCCAAGTTTCAAGAGCAGATCTCTCTCCATTTCTACGCGACCGGGAGTTCATTCTAGCGCTTTAAAGATGTGCATTTGAAGGAGGCCACCCGTTTGCTGCGTCCTGACGAAAACATACTCCCAAACAGCAAGTGGCCAAGATCAACGCTTCTCGACAGTTGCCACGCTGAGCTTTTGGCAAAGGTCGATAAGAGTTTGGCTAACAGTACGATGTGCCTGACGACCGATGGCTGGAAAAACGTCAAAAACGATTCTGTCATTAACTACATGGCCGTTTCGCCTTCCTGCAGCCTGTTACTAGAATCAGTGTAGACTATTCAGCAGGCACGCGACTACAAGTTTATCGCCGAATACATCGCTCACGCAATATGCCGCCATGACAAGACGACTTTTGCAGGACCCGTGACCGATAATACCAGCGCTACCAAAAAAAGCGTGGAAGTTCCTGCGTGAAAAGTTCCCATCGATGTGGTTACAGGGATGCTGTGCGCACAGTTTGCACCTTTTTGTAAAATCCATATTTGGAGCTACCAAGACCAAGCAACGTGGCATCAGGGACACAACCTATCCCGATGGCTACATGTTTGAGATTCTGCATGACTTTGTGGAAGATTGCAAGAATTTCGT
Source organism: Hyaloperonospora brassicae (assembly GCA_947650285.1). Classification (NCBI taxonomy): domain Eukaryota; phylum Oomycota; class Peronosporomycetes; order Peronosporales; family Peronosporaceae; genus Hyaloperonospora; species Hyaloperonospora brassicae. Next base: position 92,765 of record CANTFL010000416.1, on the reverse strand, counting down.
CAAGTTCTTCCGCAACCATTACATCCCGAAGGCCCAGCTTTGCGATCTTCAAAACTCCAATGGTGCTCCCATGCTCCAAAGAGCGGTACCAACCCGTTGGGTACAATTCAGGCAATGGCCAAGACACTGCTTGCGTCAAAACGAAATCTGTACGCGCTCGTCTCAGGGCGCAATTTAATTCAGGGAACAGCAAGCCAAATAGAACTGCGGGCCGAGGTACGCACCACCGTCACTGATGAGAGCTTGATCGAAAATCTGGAAAAGATCTTGGCGATTCTAAGCGCACTAGATCGATTCATCGTCAAGTATTAGTCGGACAAGACCCCAATCGCAGAGGTGTTGCTCGACTTTCTCAACCTGCAAACGGACTTTAAACATATCACAACAACAAAATCATCATCACGAAGGAACAGGACTACATAATCAAGCTTGCCGAACAGCGCATGGATTTCATGCATGGCGTAGCGCACGGCGTGTCTTACCTGCTCGACCCGGTCCTCCTTGGTAGAGGCACGCTTAGCGCCAATCGTTGAAGTTTGGAGGACGCGCTTGTCAACAAACCTATTGACGATGAGTAGCCTGTGGACGATGTCCATGGAAGGCAAATTTACTTGGAATATACCAAGTTTAGGATTGCGGCAACATATAAAAAGGCCCAAAATTCATTTCAATTTCAGCTCCTTGTTCGAGCGAAGCAAGACTCCATTATAATGGTGGCTGACCGACGGTGGGGACTATCCAATGATCCAGAAAGTCGCCATTAAACTTTTCAGCATGACCACCTCGACCGCTGCATCTGCGCGCAACTTCTCAACAATGGGATTCATCCATTGTAAGCTCAGAAAAGCTTGACTATTGATACCGTCAGGAAGCTTGTATTCATCAAGTCAATTTTGGAGCTTTCTACGACTCACCAAAAGCAGAAAGTGACAAGTACGACAGAAACACTGAAAGCGACATTGATGAAAATAAACTGGCGTATACCATTGGATATAGTATCGACTCCATTTAAAATAAAACTATACTAAAATCGGGTTTTTAGTATTAAAACCAAAACCCCGATGTATCGACCAGAAAAAATTGTTTTTTTCTCCTATCCTTTCCATCACAGTGGACAATTGACAGTCTTGTCATTAAAATCTATCCGGTAGATTTAACGCCAGTCTTCTATGTTAGAGGATATCGTTTCTGACAGGTCATAGCAGATTCGAGGTTCTAGTGCAAACCCAGTTTAAGGTAATATGCGACGTCACCTGATTGGTTGTTTATGTGACATATTGATAGACGGGGATGTGGATACGGTCTCCACATGGGGTCAGCATGTGTCTTGATAGTGATTTGTGGGAAGATGAGGTGCGATCGTCAAATGCGACTTTACATGGTCAAGTCGTAGTGCCGGTAAGAATGCAGGTTGTAGTGTTGACGGAAGAGATAAGTTTACCATAATATACCCTACTTTTACTTTTTAAATCTTCTGCACAAGCGTAAATCGATAAATACCGTCTTATATTGATTTGTCTATTCTCATCGTATCTGCTTCAGGCAAAAAAGTATATATAGTGTTGCCAATGTGTTTCTTCTGTCGTATCATGTAACAGGTACGACGTCAGCGCGTCAAACTTTATACGTAAGCAACACAAAGAATGTACGCAGTAACAAATACTGCAAGTTGTAACATTATCTTACACTACAACTAATATTGTACGCGGTTTTATCGTACGCAGGTCTTGTAAAACATCAGAATTTGTACCGGGCTATGACTATGCTTTGAAGTCATTATCCGCCACGCAAATTTGCCGAGCCGGTCCACCAAGAAAAATTGGTAACGAGGTTGTTGTTAGAATCTACTCTTTCTGACAGGTCAAGAAGGTCAAGTGCAAGACCTAGTACAGGTATGTCCGACCTCACCTGATTGGCTGAAAGTGTGTCAGAATGACAGATGGGACGGAAGAGACGGGCGCCATGTGATAGTACAACACATGGGACCAAGAGAAACAGACGTCATGTGACAGGATATCACATGGGACGGGGAGAGACGGAGACCATATGCGACTTAACATAGTCAAGTTGTAGTTTCCGTTACTGGTCGTACATATCGTAGTGTTGAAGGAAGTAGCTCTTAACACTCAGTATATTTCACTTTTACTTCTTAATACGTTTGCACAAGTGCAACAACTACAATCTTACAGTTTTGTTCTTAGTGTCAATGCAAGCCTCTGGCAATTTGTCTACTTCGATCCACCTTCGCTGGTATTGTGACCTAATTTGCATCAAGGACACATCGCTACAACACAGATTATAACAATTGATGCAACACGCCACACGAAAAAGAATATATCGACATCGTCGGGATTATACGATTACGTTCTTCATCAAGTTGGTCACCTGCGTCTTTTCATTTCTTGCCCACTATGTCTCACAATATTTTGTTAAATGTCAAACATGGCCATGTAATCTTACAAGAAATGATGGCCATCAGCTGAGAAGTCTACTGTATCGAACAGGTGTAAGTGAACACCGTTTGACATGACATTGCGTCTAGAAATTGCATCGTTACCTGCAGTGCTTTGCTAGACCGTCGACTTGCTAAATTGTGCACAATCTGCATCTGTGGGAACTAGACTGCCCTTGCCATTACGTGAAGCCAAAAAAGACCAATGCATTCTCATTTACAGCAGAATCACATCTACTGCATAGCGCTAATGATGTAATAAGCATAGCTGCATTTGGTATTGGAGCTAAGTTGAGCTGCCGGTATCAACGCATTAAATATGCAACTGTATTCGCAAAGTCTATCAGAGGTCCATTTTAGAACCTTGGACATTGCTCGAGAATCTATGTGGTTATTTTGTGATGCCACGTACAGATGTGGTATGTCTACCTGTTTGGCATATGTATTGCAATGTGCAATAGCATTGTACGAAGAGGGTCTCTGTAACGGGGCACACCCTTGCGTGAACTTAACGCAAGGGTTTAGGTGTACCGACAAGCTTACACGAGGCAAACGAGGAAGCGTAGATAAGGGAAACGTAAAACTGTTGTATTAATATAATTAAGTCTTTTTGTTACTGTCTCTCTGTTTAACCTGACTTAATTATGTTAATGTAACTGAGTGTTTGGTGACGTCTCGTCACCACTCATTGCGCGCTCCTGCGGCATTGATGGGTTGATATCATCACGATATCAACCAACGAGCAGACTCTTTGGTCGCTTGACCAATATCACCACTTTGGTGATATTGTTCAAAGAATATTCAACTTAATATTCTTTATTGTCATTTTCTTTAAAGTGACAATTCCATGTAACGGGCTGCCCCGTTACAGTCTCCCTGGTCGTTTAAATGCTGTGATTGATCTGCATGCGTACAAAGTCGACACCCATACGATAATGGAATACATTTGGCTTGCTAAAAGCTCAGCTTTGCATGCCTATTTGTACTTATCACATCTTGACATAAAACACAATGGAATATATTTCAATTGTATATTTGTTGTGATTCTTTGTAAAAGCGGCTGCAGAGTAGGTCAGAATGGCGTCATGGTAGCATCCTATCGTCAATTGAGGATTAAGATGCTTGACACTTGCATATCTATCTACCATCATATATCATGACCGCAAAGCTAATGCAATTCATCGATGCAGCCGTCAAACATCGTGAATAGTAATAACAGAGCTTGTAGGTTTTCGTGTTCTGTAGGCGAATTTACTATGCACTGAACTTGCTTATCAACGAGAAGAAATATAGCCACGGACGATTGTAGATGGATGGATTTGCAAGCAACCACTTCATGCGTAATGCGCTAAATACTTACTTGCATGTAGGTTTTGCAAAGAGACTCTGCCGCAAAATTTGACAACGTCAATGAAACTTTGCGCAAAAAGATCTGCAAGGCAATGTGCTCTTGAGCACTATACACTCATGTCAAGCTCGACGAGCTTATCGATACTTGTGTTGATCCGTTCGTTCTATAACTGACATTGAGATATTGATTAGTTTTTCTAGGCAACCGCTTCTATAACCTGCGTTGTTATCTAAAGCCTAGGATTTCACGGCTGAATCGTAATGTCGAGCATTTGGGTATGGAATCTGTTAGGTCATCTACTGATGTCGTGCGACTGATTATATAATAACGCGAGCGAGTCATCAGCAAAAATTGGTTCATCGCATCCAGAGGATAAGAACGATGTCGCACCTTGGCTGCAGCATTTACATATCTATGGTAAAGCTGATTAGGTATCAAAGAATCAAAATTGTCGTGGGCAGCTTGGAGAACGAGTCGCGTTATATCCGCTATACCTTGTATAGATCTCAGCTTTTATGTCAAATCTATTCGAACTGCACCGTTTGAGACGGCATAGCAAACTACTGAGCTTTCATTTCAAATATGCTATCCTTGCTTCAACCAACGAGCAAAACAAGGATAGCATACTTGAATTGGCATCGATAGTGTGTGCCAAGTCCTTACTGATATTGTGCACAGCACATAAGCATGTTGCGACTTTGGTTGATTACCACTTGATATCCACTTAATGACAGTAAAGTTACACATGGTTGTAGGAACAAGGCGTTGAAATCAGATTTGGATGACCGTGTAGGACATGCGAACAGAGGCTTTTTAAATCGCTTTGGCACATACCTTCTGCAACAACATTTACAATCCAATAGGTTAACATCCGCCAGATTCGTATAATATGCTGCTATAATGAACGATTGATGAACGACAATGATTCACGCCGAAGTCCATAGAAAATGGTCAATACTACTATTAGTAGTGCAACATGCTATGGAGCTTATCCCGAAAGGAGTTGGTGGCGCATGTTGAAGTCGTGAAAGCCGAGATTGAGATTACTGGATGGCTCATAATTGATGCGAAGGCATTCTATATCATCACCCAGGGGTGGAGATATAGCATCATATAAAGATACGATCGGCAGCGCGTGCGATTCATTCGTGGGCCACGCTACGTTACTTCTACAACCAATCCACGCTTCAATTTCTTGTTACCAGTGATGCGTCGTCTACACATGCTCAATATGGAGAGTACAACTACGATGGTCGAGCTTCTGGACAAATTTGTAGAGCTGTTTGTTTAATTGAAGGCAATGGGAGAACCAGTTGATAATTCGTGACAGCTTGTGGTGCTGCAAAGCAGTCTTTTCACCGATTACGAACTTACTTTAGTGACTCTGGAGAACATTCCTAATATTATGCTGATCGGCGTCAAGGAGAAGCCACTCAAGAAGTGAATACGACAGGTTAGGGAAGAAGGGTGTCTGTAGAGATAATGTAGCAGAGCTAAATCAGTTCCTAGCCAGAAATAGGCTTCTTACGAAACAAGAAAGTTAGTTCTTCACAAGAACTTGACTCTACGAGTCAACGAGATTGAAGCATCAGGTCCATATTCAAGGGAATCAACGATTCAGCGAATCGACTGCACAGTGTGCTCAGGATTCTACGCCTTTACAAGCATTGACTCTTCTTACGGCCGGAGACGCCTTACGAAGGCACGTGTCTCTAGTATATTAAAAGTGGAATTGATCTTTTATTTTGTTTGTGCATCAAAGGACACCTTAGACAACACGTAGCCTAATCTAGACACTAAGGCTCTAATTTTTACTTTTTAAAAGATCTTGTTTTTGGTGGCTGACACACGTCAGCCCCCAGCAACTGATAAGGTGCTCGAATATCATTTTAAATGGGATCTCATCCCTGGTGTGGACCACACATGCGATTTCGGTTACCAACCGACGTGTAACCCCGTTACAGAAACCATTTCGAGTCAACAGAGATACTGGGAGAATCGAGGGATGCCGAGAAAACGGTCGAAAGGGATGACGGTACTTCAGCCAGCAGACCCGGTGAGGTACTTACTTGCCCTATGAAGTCAAGACTGATGACCGACCTACAGCATCAAATTGGTAGTGCTTTGGACTCGAATACTACAACGGCGTCTGCTCGCAGCTTTTACGACCGCAACCAGTGCGGATAATTGTTGTGCTGACTCACAGCTCATGATTCTACCGTTGCCCCCCCCCCTTAAGCTGTTTACGGTCGCGGTGTTCGACGCCCCCGAATGGGTGCGACGAGTTACCTAACATTTTGTAAACAAGTTTTGTGAGTCCATGCTACAACCATAGAAGTTAGCAAACACAAATGAATTCGGGCCCCGCAAACTGGACAACGCAGATCCTTGACACGTTTGACGTGGCTCCTAGTGCTTATGTGTGTTTCAAGTTCAATCAACACCTCCGGAAGTGGTGCTGCATAGAAGGCCTCGTTTGAGAGAGTGGTCAGCGTGTTTATTGCTTTGATTGAATCTCTTTTTACATGATCTGAACAATCTTTTGGAGATCGCGGTGGAGCATTTGACCGAATTCCACGATAGGGTGGCAACGTCTGTTGCATACTCGCACCACGGATCCATCTGTAGGTGGTAAAGTGAAGAATGGACACCACCAAACCATCATGTTTTTGGTGGATGCATCAGCACCTCAAGGTTGTCACTTGCAGGCGATATCTGCTTCGCACTAAGAAAGGTTTGGCTCAAGCGGTCAGCCCTGACGAACGATGCGCTGCAGCCGCTTCGCTCTGAGTCCGAGAGAAATGTAGCAGCTTGTCCACTCCTGCCGCGCACATGCACAAGACAAGACAGGCTGATTTTCTCTATGGCATCCTTTCGGTAAGACCCAACGTAATTTACTACTCACCGTCTGAATGACAGCGCCAAGCAGCGCCACTTGTACTGACATCTCTGCTTTCTTCATTGGGACGGAAGAGCGCTCAAGCTCGAAGTGTCTCTCTGGCATACGCCTACGTTTTGTCATGACGATGACTGGCCAGTAGTGCGACATGGCCGCACCACCTCGACGCGACGACCTCCTCGCGGTACTTGCAAAGGTCTGATCTGGCCCAATTGCAACAGAAAGCCGACGGCTTTTGCTAGTTCCTCCCCTCATAACCATTTTGACATCTGGTGACGAGCTCTGGCATTGAAACTTGGCCTTTCGACACGACTTCGGCCACATGGTGTCGTGCTTTCGGTCCATCCCCGAGACCGCGTTCGAGCTTCACAAACGTCTCCTCGTTATAGCAGCAAAAAGTACTGCTGCAGCAATGTGACGCCAAAATCATCGACTCGGACTCGTGGCAGCAGCGCACAAGCGTCCGACTCCGAGGTCGGAATCATGTAAACGGTCTTACGGGGCATCAAGTTTGGACGTGCGATAGAATTGCTACCAGGCCACTTGACTTCTACCATGCGGGTCGTCCTGGTGTCAATAGTTGTCGTGCGTCACCGGCGAGTCGAGGGGTGAAAGAGCTTCCTGCTCACATGTTCTGGAACTATCTGAAACCACACGCGTGAAGGGAGCAACTAGTCGGCCACTGGACTGGAGGAGTCGAGGCGTATCTAGTAGATGGCAGACGCTGCCCCAGCTATGCAAAGCGTCGAGCTTTCCAATCACCGCTGCGGCAGCGGCGGTGAAAGCATCTCCGTCTCCAAGACGACGTGGACAAATGGTAGAGGTCTGATGACCATCTCGTCCCGAGTGTTCAGCATCTGCGACGGTCACGGAAAAGGATCGACGTTGTGTGTAGAGGAATGCAGACCGCGGCACCCAAAGCATCTCACAGTGTCGAGTTCGGAGTGCATCAAGTCTAGCGATGCACTCGTGCAAGACGCGAACAAAGAGGTTCCATTACAATTGTACGCTCCAAATACCTCAGGTTGCTTCGGACTTCACTTGGACATGCTACCTACCGGATTCAGCGCTTCTTTCCTACCTCTTCACAAGTCAGACGTTGGTTTATCATCATCACATGTGGAAGACCATCACGAAACCTCTTTTCTCTCTCTCAACACCGCACGCCCTTTCATGCAGCGCCACGGCAAACGAAGCGCAACTCAGTCACTAGGTCATTAGCTCGCTCAGATTGATCAAGAGCCGCAGTACTTGAGCACTTGCTTCGGTGTTACCGTACAAGGCGACCAACAGAGTCGACAATGCCATAGCGTGTCGCTATGAAGTTCCTTTAAACACCAATCACTTACCAAACTATGTGTCCTTGTACCAGCTTCAATCGACAAGCCGAGCGAGAGGTAACACTGACCATCGCACCATCTTCGAGCTCACTGCTGATGTCAGACATCCGCGACTTCGTTCTCTTTTCCATGCAGATACATCTGCTCGTATAAGTTCGATCATCTCGTCCATGTAGTGAGGACGTGTAACTCGCTGCGCACTTATCTGAATCCAATGCTCTGTGCTTTGCGTGCCCAATCGTATCGACGCACTCGACTACCACTCCGTCTCGTCGCTATCGCCTTTACTTCACACCCCCGCTGGTCGATTGTTTAGAAACCCGTTCAACACGATCACGGCTATCTATTCGCTTCGCTTGCCTGGATAAAATACAGCGCTCTCTCGCCATTCGATCGGATAAATCAGATCCCACGCACCAACTACCTACCACCATCTTGTGGTCGCCCAAGCGTTCCCATATCTGAAAATCCCTCCCCCGATGCAGTATCTCTTCCCGGCTCTCTCGGCCATCGCCGCCGCCGTCGCGCTCGTCATTGCCGAGCAGCAGGTTACCCTCAAGATCCACGTTGGTCCCGGGAAGTTCTACGTGACCCCGATCGGCCAGCAATGCGCGTTCAACAACTGCATTGATCCCCAAGTGTACCCATGTGCGAAACCGAGGCGTCTGCATGCGTCTGAACTACACGTTCGGCAATTGCAGCAACGACCCGAAAGACGTGAGCGTTAAACAGGATTACAACTCTCCGAAGCTGCTGTGCCCGTACCCGAACCCGTACAACAAGAAGCTGGGCAAGCTGCACGACGAGGAGAGCGACGACGACGTTGAGCAAGATCAGTAGTACTTGTGACCACAGAGCACCTAATGTCTTTCTTCTGTGTGTTTTAAAAGGGAAAGAAAGAGGCACGTCTGACTAAACCCATATAAACAACGTTGTTTGAGTGACTTGCACGTGCTTTCGTTCTTCCGATGGGCTTGGACTGACTGTGATATGACCCCGCAATGTAGACAGGAAGGGGGGACACTGTGTCACATGACATTGGCTAGACAATGGTCTTTGTCAACTAATTCAGTGTGTAGACTTTTATGGCACGGCCGGTGATCGTTCTCTGTGCAATGTCCTCTTGTGTAGCCCTGAACGGCCTTACAGGAGTCACTCCGACTGAAAACGCTTCTTGCAGAAGTGCGGATGTTTGCCAGTCACTTTGACGATCGATTTTTCATTCAGAAATGGGAGTGCAGACGCTGCGAGCCGTACAAATTGTCTGGCTCAGGCGGATCTAGACCATTTCTGGTTGAGGCCCATTTAGATATGGGACTAAAACACCTAGCGGACTGCTATCAAGCGCTCCTGACCCCGATTGGTGCTTCGGCACGCGGACTTGTTTTGTCGCAATGACTTTTTTCTTCGCTCACTTTGGTCTGCCCCTCCCTGTCAATCACCGCATGCATTGTTTTGCCTCGGATTTGTGTGGATGTTCTCTGACCAAAAGGCCAAATGATTCGATCAAAACATCTTATCTGGACTACAAAGAATGTAAAGGGCCGTAAAATGCAGCCAAATCGCACACCAATATCTTATCTGGACTACAAAAGCATGTAAAGTGCAGCAAAATGATCCCAGAGAGCACAAATCGGGGCTCAGCATTGCGATCCGCCTGAAGCACCAGATGCGCAAGTGCACACGTCACTGACCGTTTCAATTGGGGCGCCTACCCAAAATAAGTAGTGGACATCATTACTAGCTGTAGTCATACCAGGCGATAATGGCCTCCCTCCTGATGTCGATCAGGTCATTAACATACACACCACAACACAGCCAAAAATTACAGCTGACACGGTCTCGTACGTGCCGTTCACTGTCAACATCTTGACCGCACCGTAATATTGCGCTGCTGCGCCTGATTCACCTCCTGTTGTTTGTCGCCCTGTATTTACCATCCAAACACAGTCCACTGCTGTCTCTACGAACAAAGAGCAGTCTACACATTTTCCGGTCGAGCTTTTTGCCTTCGCGTGATCATTCGGCTTTCCATGTCGACTTTTCTTGCGGCATCTGTGTTACAATGTTCGTCTTCAGTGCATATTTATTGCGTAAAAGACGAAAATGCACGTGTGCGGTGCTGTGCTGTGCTTCCACGAGCCAATCTCGGTGCTGTATGTTGATAAAGTGTCTCTTATATGCGGGTCGAGCTGAGCGCATATACACCAAGTACAGCGAAATGCGAGCAAGCTGGCTGGCCCTCCATCGATCGCTCGAGCTCGCGACGCACCTACAATCTTTCATAAACAAGCTGCACCCACCACACCGCGTCTATTGATCACCACACCAAGCACGCGCAATCGCAAGCCGTTTTCTTCCAGCTTGTGAAATCAGCAGGCACAGTGAGGGAGTGATTCGTAGAGTTTTTTGGAGGGAAGTGCTGCAGCGACATGATAGACTTCGAATCTCCACCTTGTCACAAGTGACGCTGTCATTCAGCCATTGTGGTCTGCATCACGACTCAACATATTTCTCACATTGCTCTGGTCGATCCACACACACGTCGCATGAGGTATCAGTATCGTCAAAGACCATTTGGTCAGCAAAAACAAGTCGTCGAGCACTTCTCGTCTGCACCTGCGATTTCGGTTGCCCATAGTAAGGTCATCTTGACACGGTAGACCATCGTCCACTCGCGATTCGCCAGATTTGACATGACGAACCTATTCTGCTCGAAACGATCCATTCGAAACCTATCGTTTGTTTAGCTTGTTAGCTCTTTTTTCATTGTTGTGCTACGACTTGGTGTTACGTTCGTCATTGACTACGTGAGGCTTTTGTGCTGCTCGTTCTCGTTAAAAACGCGTTCCATGGACGCTTACTATAGTCACAATGAGTGACAGCGTAACAGGAGTGGATCGATGTTGAGGTGCGATTATTTGGCGACATCATCTTTACTTCGATGCGTTACAGGTATACACAGATCCGATGGCAAAAGTCGTGTAAGTATGAAATACCAGCTACACACTTACGGCCTCAGTTCCTCGACTCGGCTTACTCCTTCGACTGATCGAGGTCGTAGTAATCGACATGAGCTCCCGTTTCGTACTCGCCGCTGATGGCAAGTCTGACGCCACGCTCGGACGACTTTGCAGGCGGGATGAGCGTTTCTCGGACCTTCATATCTACAAACTGTGTACGAAGTTCAGGGTCCACACGTGGAGACTCGCGGATCGTCTTTTGCATCCCTGTATCCATCGGCCCAGGCGAGTACTGCAGCACACGCACTTTACCTTTTGCTGCTTGTTCAGTAGCGAGCACTCGATGGTGCATCTCGCGCGCCGCCTTTCCCGTGCAGTACATCATGTGCGTCTTGAAAGGCTCAATACCACACAACGACGTGATATTGACAATCACAAGCTGCGTCAGCTGCTCTGTACCCGTGCTTGCTCCTGATGCCAGAAGTTCGTCTCTGGTAGCCCCAAAGACGTCCAGGAATCGCTTGTTTAGCCACATCACCGACGTCACGTTCAGTTCCCAGTACTGCTGCACCTCTATTGGAGACGAGACGCTTTCCTGCACGAACCCGAGCTGCCCGAGCGATCCTGCATTGTGTACGAGGAAGACTTGGCTGTACTTCTCTGTAGCAAATGTCGATAGCACTTGGTCGATTTTGGCCGTGTAATCTATTGGGTCACTCAAGTCCACCGACTGCACGAAACAGCGCAGTTCATTTGATGCAGATGCTTGAGCCCATTCACAATGTGCCATGCGCTTCGTATCTTCAAGGTCCTGTTCACTGCGAGCCCAGAGATGCTGTCGCATTACATAAGTACACGGATAAGTGTTTGCACAAGTATCTGGTATTGTATCGATACGATACAATAATGAACACGACTCCAGAAACCCAACAAGTAACAAAGTGCCACGACGTGTACAAAGTCGCGTACCAAATCCAAATCTCGGGCACTGAAGAACCGCACGAAATCCAACGCAAGGCATCGGCCAAAGCCCCTCGAAGCACCCGTCACAAGCACAGCAGTTTTCATCGGAAAATCGCGATGTGAGTCTGAGTCTTGTGAATCAATCGGTTCTGCTGGACAAACAGAGCGTACCGAAAACACAAAGATACAATCGTGTGCTATCGTGATTTTTTTTCCTTTCAGTAGCAAAACACATGCCCTCCACAAAAACGCAGCTCATAAAAAGCGTCTATACGCCAAATACTAAAAAGCACCGCCACAAATTGCAAAAGAGCCCACAAACGCACCACATCAGCACCGAGATCACTAGTTGATTACTAAATCACAAACGCACAAACGCACAAACGCACAAACTACCCACAGACCCAAATCCAAGAGCTCCCGAGTCTCACATGCCGCGCGGCGTTCGTCGCGACGATCTTCAGGCTCCCGCGACGGCCCCCACCGGCGCCGCGAGTCTCTCAGAACTCGGCAGCAGCAGCAAAAGCGATACCTCTGTCCCTCTTGCCAAGAAGCGCCAGCGGTTCGGTCAACAGGAGGACTTTTTGCTCATGCTCCAAGTGAAGCTCGACGCCCCCTACAAGGCGCGACATGGCGCGATCCAAAGGACGTGGGACGGTGTGGCCGAGCGGCTGAACGCGCATCCGGACTTTGACATGCGGCCGGTGAAGGGCTCGACCGCCAAAGCGCGTTTCGATACGCTGTTGAACCGACATCGCGAGTGGATGGAACAGGCGCGAGCACGTGCCGAGATGTTGTCGGACGAAGAACAGGCCGAAGGAGGAGAGGGAGAGGAGCACGAAGGGACGGGCGAGATGCGAGAGAAGCGGAGGCGGATGGACCAGCGAGACGGTCCGGTGCGGGCGCTTCTGACGGAAGTGATTGAGCAGATTGACGAGATGCAGTTGAAGGTCGAAGATCATGCCCAAGCGCTCAGCAGAGGAGCAAACAGAGACGAAGAAGAAGAGGGAGAAGGAGGAGATGGGGACGCTGGTCGAGGCTATGGACAGCCGCAGAAGAGAGTGTATGAGGAGTACGAGGACGAGGAGGAGGAAGAGGAGGACAATGGTGATGATGCAATGGCGTCACGTCGGCTGGCAAAGCGTCGAGCCAGTTCAAGTGGAGATAGGCCACCGGTGGACCAAGAGCAGTGGCTGATGCGACGAGACGTTGATGGTGCGCAAGTGTCGCGGATGCACGTTGATTCGTTGCCGAGGGTACATGATATTCCAGGGCGAAGCGATGTAGTTTCGGAAGAACAATCTGCTGCGCCGTCTTCACCGGACGGTCTAGATACTGGAGACTTGACAACAGTACAGCAAGCGATGGGCGAGTTGCTGAAAATGCAGCACGCATTTGCAATGAATCTAAGTGGTGGTGGTGGTGGCGGTCTTATGGCTGAGCTGGAAAAGATGAACGAGGCGAGACTTCGCGAAGAGGAGGAGAAGACAAAACAGCGCGATCTGGAGCTTTTGATCGAGAGGCAACGCACGAAACGGCGACAGATAGAGCTGGAGTTTGAGCGAATGGAGCGCCAGAAGGACCGTGAGGAACAAGCCAAGTTGATTGCAAGCATAGTCGAGCGTCTGCAGCCGCCGATAAAAGACTAACCACATAGTCGCTGGTGGCGGGACTGGAGTCGCTCAACTTGCGCTACAAGTACGAAAGACAAGCACCGTGCGTAGGTGCGTAGCAATGCAACAGCATCGGATGCTGTAAAGCCTGCCGTACCACAATCAGTGCTCAGGTGAGACGTCACCCGGCTAGACGAATCTCTGGCAGCTCTGATGGCGTTGAAGTATCGTATACCCGAAGCCCGCAACCATCAAGCGAACGACATGTGAAGGAAACACGTGCCTCAGGCCAATGGGGCACTATTACTTGACGCGCTCGGCTTTCCATGCTACGCAGACTCATAAGCTACCGATGCACCTCGGGAGCTACTATCATCTGCTGGCGCTTCTCTCTTCTCGCCAAGGTATCGCTGTTTTGCGCCGATTGGCAACACGCATCAGGCAGTCGTGATCGTGTTACGCCAAACGCCAAACGCCGCGATGCCATTCGCACAGTATGCCTACTGCAGTTCCATTTTGTATGCTAACTTTGTCTCTGCCGGTACGTTGTCAACGCAAACGTGCTTACGGCCACGCGCAATCGTGTCCCTTTCAAAAGGGAAAGCACAGGCAATGATGCTGCATCCACGAACAGTTCTACAGTGCCTACATCTGTTGGGAACTTACATCAGTTGCGATACCGCTCCACCTCTGCGCCAGATTCGCGTCTTGCACTACGCGAAGCAACACAAGAGCTCTTTTGCCGTCATAACCCGTTCCTAAATCACGATCCGACATGACCGATTCTCTCCTACCTCTCTCTCCTTTGTGACTGTACCAACTGTTGCATGGCGACTCAGACACCTCGTCAGCTCCTGCAGTCGACATTGAAACCTGCAGAAGCCTTTCCACCTCGTAATGTTTGTCTTCGATGCATGGGCTACAACTGTGACCTTATTCAACGCAGACAGCCGTTTGTGAGAGGAAATATCTGGCTGACCACCACGTGCTGATGCGGCATGCACTTGTTTGGTCGATTAATGTGGCGTAGTCACTAAGAAAGCAATGAGTCAACAATGGAGCAGCGTCATGCTGAGCATCATACACGATACCTACGGCTGGACAACTCTCGAATCGTAAGCCCTTTTCATGTCTTCCCGCCAAGTCTCCTCAGTCGGGACCATTCTCGAATGTCTCCATCAATGCAACGACTTCTTCGCCCAACTGAGCCCAACTCGCTTGCAACGACCGCAGGTCACTCCCCACCTGTGCCCAGAGTGTCTGCAAGTCACGAGTGTTACGTTGCCCAGTCTGGGGGATACTAGCAGGTGACACTGGCTCGGGTGAGGTATTGTCGCTGAAAACGCGGGGGCTCCGGTGTCGACTCCCCCGACCACGAGCAGGCGTGCGACCGGCCGACGATTGTCCCTGGAGTTGAGCTTGACGAAAGCTATCGCTCAAGTCTCGCGCTGGTCCAACTCGAGTCCCAAAACGCAGTCGAGAACAGCTCGTAGTAGTGGTCGTCTCCACCGCTACATCGACCAAAGGTGGAGAACGCAATTGTACAGAGGCCCTCGGACTCTCGAGACTCATCAGACCACCATCGGGACCCTCCTCGTTGCTGCCTTTCGCTTGAACTTCGCCTTGCTCGCATTTGTTCTCGCCTTCTTTCGTCGCAACAGCGACTTCCTCCGTGACTTGACCCGGTGCGGGCACTGATACAGCACTCCGGGCAAGCAGAAGCCCAAACTCTCGTTGGCTCAGTGCACTCGACAAATTGTGCGTATTCGCCGGGCAAAGCAAGTCGTCGTGCGCTGGCAACCAAACATCTTCGCTGTCCACTTGCACGTGCACGTACAACCCCACGCCATCGCCGCTGCTCCTTTCATCTTTTTTCAGCTCATCACTCGAAGCCGGTGCCACCTCAAGCACCGTCGCATTCCGCCACTTGGTGTGTCGGAGGCGCGGCTCTTGGACGCCAACCTGAACCAGGTCGTGCGGCTTGAGAGAGCTGCGCCACTTGGGGACTCGAGCGTACGGAGGTGCGAGTCGCGGCGACGTGCGAGCAATCCATTCGTCCCACTTGGATTCCCAGCTCCGGTAGTGCACGCACACTTTGGCGCGTTTGGTCGACCGGAGTCGCGCTTCGAGCCAGCAAGACGACGTATCTTGGACGTCCAATGCGTCGCCTTTGCTGAGGTTCGCTCGCCATCGTAGCTCCACTCCTTGGCTCGGCCACCCAACGCCTTCAGCTGCTTGGGCTTTCTGCTCCACGAGCAACTCGTGCAGTCGGGCACCTCCACTTGCGACCTCACTGCGGCGGTCGAGACGAAGATCGTCGAGTTTCACGTTCATCGTCTTGGTGAGTCCATTTCGATCGTCATCGAGTGCGTCGGGTCCATCTTCCTCGAGCTTCAGCTCACCTGCTTCCTTGCCGTCGTTGCGCTGCTGCCCGTCTTTGCTTCCTTCACTGCAACGAGCATGACGCTTCGAGACGCGGGGCGTGAGGCCCAACGCTTTCGGACCTGCTCGAGACCGCTTGAGCATGTGATTGATCGGCACCCAAGCGAGTTTGCTATCGCTCGTCCAGGACTTGCGGTAGCAGACACGAACTCGCGACACATCCGACGTCGTGGGGCTACGGGGACGCGAGGCACTGGTCGGGTCAATACCAAAGAGGAATTGAGGAAAGTGTTGACGGAACTCGTCTGGAGCTGCGAGCCACACCTCACTCAGCAACCTGCTCAACGTATCGGTGCGGTAGCCGATCACTACAACGACTCGACCTGCATCGTCCATTAGCTCTTTCGGTTCGGCCGCATCACATGTCCAGAACAGGATCTATCGCATACATGTAAACGACTTCAGATCGAGAGTGTCTGAAGACTAGAGGAGAGCACCACAAGGTGCACGCACCTTGAAGACGTAGGGATATGGATCAATCCGTAGTTGTCGTCGGTTCCGTTGGTACACCACTTCGCGGCGGATCGCCCAGTCATACTTGAGCTCGTGTGTGAGCATGTCCCACGACCCCTCCGACACAAACACAAAGTCGACGCCTTCTTCGAGCTTGGGCTTTAGCACTGCCATTTCGCGGTCGGTGGAGCTCAGTTGCTGGTCAACGATCGGTTCATTCTGCACACTCGGCAACTCGCTCGGGCTAGAGCTAGAGCTCGCCTGGGACTTTTCCCACCACGGCTTCGCGATCGCGTACCAGAACTCTCCTTCTTCCAGCACCGTGTTTTCGGACAGCACTTTGACGTGCTCGAGCGATGACATCGTTGGCATCTCGTTTTGTAGCACCCCAAATCTTTATATGGACGCGTTGGCGTTGGCGCTGTTCACGAACAGCCTCGTCCCGGACTTGCGTAGGTCCGTTCATGCGAGCACTTCAACTTCAACAAATACCGTTGGAAGAAGCAGTCACATTGATAACGACCTGGTCACTACCAATCTACCAGCTGCTGAGCTGAGCTAAGGCATCAGGTAACAACAACGACTTGTTGAGTCCGATATCATCGGCAGTCGTGAAGACGCTTCCTGACTGTGTTGGCTTTCAAATGAGGCTTCCACATGTGCTGATGTGGTAGTGGCTTGTACTATTGAGTTGATCGCAAGATGCTTTTCGCAGCAGAAGCGGAACCGGTAGTAAATTATGCAACGGTACAACTCGACAAAGCCAAAGGTTTACGCGCTAGCTGGACAACCTCTTCCAGATTGCAGCTTATGCTTTGGCGGGCTTCTTGAGCACTGGTGTCGGTCTGCAAAACTAGCGAGACAAGGTCGACGTCTTTTGCGCATGAGTATAACTTTGTTTTCGTGGCAACTGCATGTGTGGAGAAGAATCTCTGAATCCATGAATGCAATCACTTTGACCGATATCTCCTGTGGCTACAAGTCGATCGTTCTCCGGTGTCGACGAAGCAGACGACAAGAAGTAAGTCTACACAGCACGTTTATCGTGACTCAAGACTGACCTTGTAGGGGCACAGAGCCTCAAGCGTGGGCTAGTGAGGCAGGACTGGCATCTAGTGACGTCGGACCATCGAACTTGTCACGTGTTCGACGGACCGACTTGATCCGTGCCACTAGGAACTCGCTGACATGTTGCATTCCCTCGGTCAACAGTTGGCCGTGCCAGTTATGTAGTGATTGCCCATACGCTCTCGGAGTGAGTGAGTTGCCCAACAACGACACAATCATCGGCTCTACATTGCCACCACCTTCCAGCGGCGTGCATCATCGCTACCGCATACTATGGCAGCAATCGAAGGAGAATCTCGTGCGCTGTACACGACCAGTGGATCGGCGCGAGACAACAAAGAGCCTCACGACCGTCTCAGCTTCTCTTCCCACACGACTCACGTGGCGCCATCCCGTACCAATCTCTTCCGTCCAGTTTCGATCAAATCTTGCTCCTGTCCACAAGGATTGACTAACTACCTCACACCTTTCGCTCCAATAGTGCAAGAGGGTCGGCACCGACACTATCCAAGGTGGTCAAAGACCTTTTCAGGCGGGGTCGTCCTGACGAAGTCACGAGGTACGTACCGGCGTTGCTAACGAGGCTTCAGATCGATCAGACATCTTGCAACCGGTAGAGTGTCAAACCAACACGTCTGCTTCTCTCTCTAAACTAACCACCTCACCCGCACATGGCACGCGCCATGCACTACGTTCCACACCAACCCACGCAAGCAAGCGACCGACTCAAACGACAAAAAGAGCCAGACGCACCGATAACACAGCACACACACACAGCACACACACACAAACGAAGCGCACCCAAGAACAGACCGCTCCACTTTCCTCGCATCAACCCCGCAACCGCACATCCCTCTTCACATCCACCTCCTCCTCCTCCTCCTCACCATCATCATCTCTGTCTTCTTTCGTACACTATCGTCGCTCGCCATCCATCCATCCATCCATCATCCTCGCTACTCGTTTTAGGCCTCTCTATATTTAGCCCATCAAGTCAGCGTCGGACCCCACCACAACCCCTCGACATCCACCCACCCACCCAACGACCCATTATCCCACTTCACGACCCATTATCCCACCCACCTCTTTACCTGCCGACCCGACCACTTCCTCCTCCACCCGACTATTGCCGGCCTTACCCCCCACCGCCTCTGCCCACAGGTCCCCCTGTCGTGTCAAATGGACCGCCGCACGTCCTCCACGTGCACGAGCTTCTTGTCCAACGACGGCAGCGACGACGTCGTCGTGCGCTACCAGTGGAACGGCGAGTCCATCGGCCTCGAGCTCATGCGCTCGGCCGCCGCGTCCGACGACCACATTGTCCACTGGGCAAAGGGCGCGCTGGGCGTCACGCTGAGCGTCGAAGAGACGTCGCGCCGCATTGTCGTCACGCGCTCGAGCCGCATCGACGTCCAAGTGGGCGACGTCCTGCGCCGCGCAGGGCCTGTGCCGATCACCGAACAGAACTTTACGCAGCAGATGGCGCTGCTCAAGCAGCAGCACGAACTCGGGGGCACGGGTGCTGCCGGTGTGCCACTGGTGTTTGGCGCGCCGCCGCCGCCCGTGCTCGTGAAAAAGTGCGCCGGGGCGCTGCGCGACGCGGGCGTTGGACCGACGTTTGAGCTGCGGTACGTCGACGGCCGCGTCGTGCGGTACCTCGAGATGAAGGAGCTGCAGGTGCTCATTCGCAACTCGCACAAGCCCTGCACGATGGCGTTTGTCCAGTGCAAAGGCAAACAGTTCTACGACGTGCTCCAGCGGCAGGAGCACCATCGACGGAAGCTGCAGCAAGTCAGTCAAGCGGCGGCCGCGAGCGCGGGGCTGGCGCTCGCGGCAGCGATTGTCGTCAACATTACATGAACAAGAGAGGCGAAAGAGAGAGAAGAGCGACACACGTGATAGTGTACGTCGGGTCGGGTCGTTGATTGGCCGCGCGGGGAACACAGAGCTGGACAAGGGGCAGCGGCGGAGTGGAGGGCGGCAGACCCGTACAAGTTAGTTGTGTGTTGGTGGTGCTCTTTTTTTTTTTGACTGTCGATTCGTTGGTTTGGCTGGTTGGTTGGTTGGTTGGCAGGAGGGAGGGAGGGAGGGAGGGAAGGAAGGAAGGGGAGGATGCAGCTTGAGGTCGTTGGGCTGTCGAGCTGGTTGCGAGATGCCGGTAAGGCGCAAACCTTTACCAGTGCTTTTACTAAAGGGCACACGTTGTGTGTAGCAAGACCCGTAATGTATCTTGTTGTGCCTCTTCCAGTCTGCGCGCTGTCCTGAATGTCCACACCGCACAGCGACGTGAGGTCTGTCTTTTGGTGACTTTGCTGCTGCTGCTGCTGCTGCCAAACGATGGCTTCGATGTCGCCCGTGGACTATTGTCGTTCTGTAGCTTCGCTATGGACAGCACACGAGACTTTCTTCACCTGATCAATCATCGTGTTTATTTGACAGGAGAGAGTGCCTAGAGATCTTTCCAGAGGCTTTGGCAACGGTCGTTTACTGAACGTTCCAGTCATGAAGTCTCGCGTATGATTGTGCCACTCAGTCGCACGCTTTTCAGACTTCCACAGACGCTGCGTAAGCGAGTCGTTCCATCCGTCAGGAACGGCAAGAGATTGCCTTATGACAGCGACAACAGCAATATACGTCAGCGCATGTAATGCGTCGATCTGAGTAACTAACACAAGCATCAGACGCAACCTCCTGAGCCGAGCGACTGCTTTCTTGCTCAATTCTTGTCATGTCGGATCGCACGTGATCGTCAGACGCTTTGCAGGACACGTATGATCAACGCAGATCATGACAATTGCCGTTTAACCGCTACGACTTCGGCACTTTAGTCGTTGCTGATCGCTACGAAGCAATGCAACGCTTTTATCGTGAGTAGCAAAGCTGTCGCACCTGTGTCATCATGGCCTGTGTTTGCGAGGAGCACTTACTGCGTAATCTACATGTACATGCCTCGTATTCTTGGTAAACCGCACTAGTTGGATGCTCGAATGGCATGCGGTTGACAGGAAAGGCACTGGCGCTTTCGCGAAACACTCACCTTCGCCACATGCTGCACCAGCGTCATCCACCGTTTTCCTTTTACCATCGTCTGCAGTGTGGTTTTAACGAGGTGCCTCTTGGTCTTCGACACGAAAGAAAACGCGCTTTTACACATCGCCGATCGCTTCTACGTTGACCGTGTTCTTTGCCAGACGCCCATTCGTTGACGGGCTAAATGCGGTCTGTACAGTACTGCGTACGTAAGTGCTCGTACATTCCGTCGTACATAGTTGCGCGATCGCCGCAGCGATGACGTGTCGGGACGCAACCAGTCGGAGTATTTTTACTTTTGCTGGGTACGGCGCGACCAGTGATCGTGCGGGCGGCAAAAGCTCGAGATATCCCTTCCACTTGACCTTCGCGAGAAAGAGTTCATACCGAAGCATGCTGCCGTGACGAGGAGATGGGGCTTACGCTGACTCGAGCTCTATGACAGGGATTCAGAAGGCTTCACTGCAGTCGTAACTTTATGTTTATGGGAAGATAGATTATCAATCCATAACGACGATCACGAAATGTGCTATGTACAGCACGGACCGGGCCGTTTTTAAAAGTGCAGCAAACAAGAGATCGACCCTAAGGATAAGATGCAGCACGATGCTTTTTCACTATGATATGTGGATTGAGAGCGCTTCATGACCGTATGTTCATCATGTCAATGTCCACTGGACGCGACATCATTTGGTCTGAGCTTCCACATCTTTCACCTAATCGATATTATCTAAATGACGCAATACAGACTGCCTATTAACGATTGGCTCATGAATTAGCTGATTTCGGCAAGAAAAGAACTGATGCAATCAAATTATAGGGCGGCTGATCTATTGTTGTCCACGTCAGCTTATTATCATTCTGTTCAGGACGATTCTAGCATCATTATTAGGTGACAAATGAAGCCATATTCAGACTGAAGCTAAAGCTTTTTTATTAATCTGCATCGACATGTTTCAGTTCTTTTCTACGACAAAAGTGCCAGAATGTTTTATCAGTACAAAATTGATCGGCTGACGAGATTAAAAGTGAGTGAGTGTAAGTATTAGCTGATCGCGTGGAGAAGTGCAATTTCAAGCACAAGGGCTTCACTAAACATTGTAGCACTACATGTCAACCACCTTGACTTCGACATGGCGACTGCAAGCGTGTCCGGCGCACTGCACATATGCCATTAATCGCATCCAAGTTTTTATAAACGACTCTCGGCCCTTGCATGTATCTACTTCCTGCCAAGCAAACATTAGTCCCACCAGGAGAACTTTGTGGGTTTCTAGATGTCCGTGCTGATAAGTCTCTCAATCGCGGTTCACCAACAGAACTAGTGCTATGAGTAACTCAATATTTGAAGATGAAAGGAGACGAAGTGTATTCAGACTTACGAACACCAAGATCGCAGCCGCTAATGGTGAAGCAGTGTCAAATACGTGACCCATCTGCTATCAGTGCAAATGAACAACTGATATATATGAAGCAAGTTCTACCGTTGTCATGTATGTCTTCATTGACGCAACCTTGCAGATTCCACGATGCTCATCTGAGGATTCTATTCCTTATAAGTCCTAAATCGATGGCTTGCATCGAATGTCTAGTCTCATAGCTACATCCATCTGATATCGATGGAATATCCGTTATACAACCATCCTCACTTCGAATAAAATTTGATCCATGATTAACTTGTGCACCCGCCTATCATCTCGATAAGTCAATAAAGTTTGATCTTATGATGTGTTGTAAAGTCACCTAAGAAGTTGTTTGTCTTTATTAAGTACCCTTCTCAAATTGACTAAAACGTTGCGACTACCAGCGCAGATAAATGTGAAGTGCTTCTGCTTGAGGTGAAATCAGTCGCCAGTAACTTGGCATGTGGATAGTCAACAAAAAACAGGGTCAGCCCAAGTACATAGTGATATCACCTATGTGATGATTTCATGAATGATTGTAAATTGATCGTATCTTAAATGCTACATCAAAGTCGGCTTCTGTCGTCGACAGTGCAACTATTGTTTGGCATCAAGTGGCCCGCGCTGTTGCAATAGAAACGCCCCGGAATGCAAGTGGAGTGATCGGAAAGTGAAAACGCGAGACCAATAAAAAAGTAATACACGATGTGGCAATTAGAGGTGAGACAGTAGGCAATTTATATCGCGCGATATAGCAATCACGATGATTCAGTCAAACTTTCCAAGATGCGAATTACATAAGACATTGCAAACTAAGTAGATAAATACAACTATATGCACCTTGCCAGAATACGCTCGATCGACTGATCATCTCGCGCTTCTTTCCGACTGGCATTGTATACACAGCCATCAAATTATCAAAATGTTTGATTTGCGAGCATGGGCGCTGTTGTTAAGCTTATCAAGAATCAAGTTCAAATCATGATCTCCTTAACCGTGCATTTTTTACATCTGAATATATACAATTTTTGCCTACCAATTGTGTAATACACGTCTTACGCACCCAGCATAATGTTTTGTTGTGTCACATCAAATTTACTTGATTGCCGTAGCAGCGCACATGGCACATTGCCTAATGCTTGTATATGAGTACGAGATCGTCCGGACATATTCATGAGATTCAAAAGTATTGTCTACATTAATGCATCTAAAGTAATGGCAGAGGAATCTCTGTATACTTGTGTGTCCGGTAGTGTGAGGTATCTTGTATCCTTATATTTCGGCTGTATTGCCTAGGCAAACTTTTTACTAAAACAAAACTAATTCATCACTTATCGCTTCGTGCACAACAACATATTCCTCCAGACATCCTTCATCGGAACGATCTGTATCTTATATGGGTATAGTTATTCCCAGCTGCGGCAATTCTTACTTTACTTATTCGTGACATATGCAATGCCTTCAATTCAGATAAGCCCCGTGAAATGTGTATTTTTACTTTATCTACATCTCAAAATTTGACTTACGTCCGAGCATATTCCTGTTCATTTCCTTCTTCCTATCTCTGATTAATCCACTTTATGCTTACAAGATTTCTTTTACCGCATTCTCGCTGTCGGGACTCGTATCGTGTCTCACACACCATCGCGCTATTGGAACTTTGAAGGAAAATAATACAATATTGATCACATACCACGATTTGCGAAATTTCCATTGCGATATGCTTTAAAAATGCCGCCTTCATATAGCTCGGGAGTACGTGTTGCAGCCATTCCCGCAATCAATCAAAGTATATCATTCGATGGTTTTTAAGAAACGTTCAAACAAATCCATTCTGGCAGGCTATCAACTAACAAGTGACACAAGTCCATTTAAACCCTGAAAGGGTACTTGTACCGCTCCTTCTAAATCGCCAAAACCATATAATGAGAATAGTTTATCGTGTGCAGGTACTTTCCATCAAACAATTTCTTGCCTTAAATTCTTGTTATATAGATTATTTGTTTTATTTCATGCTTCAATAAGTTTTTATTTCTACTTGAAACGGCGTGCTTCATAAATTTGTGACACAACCTCACCGAGGTTCTTGTTTTGACTTAACTTATTTTTGGTGTGCGTACACATGTAGTATCCGCAACCAATCCTTTGTATCTACTTATTTGCAGTGGCTTTGAACCGCTTCGAAGACAAGAAAGAAACTGACGCTTTTCGACAATCGGAAGACAATCGGGTGTTGGTCAATGCAATATTTTCGCTTCATTTTTGACGCATTCAGTTTTGCCATAAGGTTAAAAATACTGTTCATCGTACTGCTCGCATATGTCACTAAGCATTTTGTACATCAAAATTCATCACGGACAATACTCGTGATATGAAAAAATATCAGGTGATTCATCAATCAAAGCCCTTGTGAGACTTACAGACCGTTACATTTTGGATTTAGTATTTTGTCAACAAGAATTAAGCCAATTATACATGATGGATATATGGTTGTTTAATTTCCTTACGTCTATATGGCTCTCGTTAAATACTTAACGATTTATGTTATAAATATGACTCCTACATCTCTCTATCGCATTCTTTGGTTGTGTCATCATGTCTTTCCATGTCTGCGTCAAGTGATCTCTGGACGTTGGGGAAGCGTGATACGAAGGTAAAGGTACACCGGTGAAGGATATACAGGTATATCATGCTGTTAAATCTATCCAAAAACTTCTCTTTCGGCCGTTCAGTATCGAGTTATTCTATAATGTAGGTAATGATATGACTCGTATTCATATTATTTGGGGTTCTGCCAATTTAACAGTGCCGACGATTGTATATAAATTTCTTGCATGCACTCAAATCGGGTACCTCCTTGTGCAAGTGTTTTCCTCCGGGATTAAACTTTGGCCTCTAACGTGGTCGTCGTCCAGGCCGGTGGTGTAATTAATTTTCGCATCTTCGTGATCGTGTAAGTTTCTTGATTATTTTGTTGCAGAATATACAATTATAATTGATACGATTGGATAAAGTAAAATTCATTTTTAGTGCGTACGCATTTATATTAAAAAAAGACGTTTTATAGGTACACATCCATCCTTTGTTACGTACACTCCCCTGTTATAGAGACCCCTCCTTAAGTACCGTGCCCCCCTAAGTAGGTACTGCAGAGTTATACATACAAAATACCATATACATATTCTTTGCTGGGTATAAACTTGTCCGCAATAAGGACCT
The DNA here is from genome assembly GCA_947650285.1 of Hyaloperonospora brassicae. NCBI lineage: Eukaryota > Oomycota > Peronosporomycetes > Peronosporales > Peronosporaceae > Hyaloperonospora > Hyaloperonospora brassicae. The sequence continues at coordinate 67,569 of CANTFL010000416.1, read as the reverse complement.
CTTTCGTGTCAGCACACAAACTCGCGTACGACTTCCGCTCTCATTATCCGGTACACCCCCTATACGCACCTTCACTACCATTTCCACTATTTTACATCTTTCAGAACAACGTCAACAATGCCTAATATACGAGCAGAAATCTAGCCGTACGGCCGTGTGAACTCCCGCGGCAAGAAGCAAAGAGCCGCATCACGTAACCTGCGCGTTGATCTGCTCATTGTCCTACCCACCATCTGTCTCGTTGTGGTGCTGTACGAGTTACTCTATTTACTATAGTACACTGCCTGTACGACCGCAGGAGACCGTCTTGTTGATGAGATGAGTGACGTTTGCGCACGGAAGACAACGCAGAAGCTGTCACTTCTCTACTGTAGCCACTTGAAGCTACTCCGTATATTGTCAATGGATGTCGCACGATCGTTCTGGTGACCAATTACCGCGACTTGACAAGGTGAGCAGGTGCCACATATACACATTGGGGTACTTGTGCCGGTTTAAATCGACCTCTAAATGATTATTTGCTGACTTTTTGTGGATGTCAAATGGTACTTTGACCTGCTCAGGTGCTCAAAGTTGCTGCAGTCGATCTTTAACAACGCAGCAGCGCCGTAAAAATTGCAATAATGACATTTATGATCAATTTTATTTGCAAGGAACGAGCGCTCGAGCGCTGACGTGATCTTTGAGCTCGTGGGGGAAGACTACTATCCCCTTGCACAACTTGTGTCGTTTCAGAACGACGCAGTTGATGCGACGGTTAGTCATTGACGAGGAGTCTGATAGAATTTTTGGGGGCGGCCGTTGAATCACTTGCTGCTGCTGATGGTTTTGTGTTTGATCGGATTCGGTGTGCGGGCCCAGAGCTGCGCAGTGCGAGACAAAAAGGCCATCATAACGAGCATTTCTGCCTACAAATGAAACTGCACATGATTTTTGTGCGCAATTGGGACGAGTAGTTTATTTGCTAAGTGGGGACCGATCGAGAATACGAACGCTATCATTTCGATCTACACAAATTCCACTGGACATTGGACGGATCACGGTGTGGATGACCTGGTACAGCTCATGTGCACGTCGCAGATTGAGACAAACGACAGACACACCATGGCGCATTACGCGGCCCCTGCTTGAATTCAAAAGAAGGATACGTTGAAGCCGCATTGATGTCGCAGCTGGACGGTGGGTGCAAATTTGTCGATTGCAAACAGGTGAAGGAAATGCAGAATAACCCGTAAACACCTTATCTCTTTTACGGCGATGAGTATTTACGTGCGACACGGCTCTGGGCTGCTGGATATGACTTCTACGTGCACTCGGAAGGTATTACTACCACCGGTATGAGACCAAAAAGGTGGCTTGGGAGCGCAGTTGAAGCAAGATGAACGCAGTGCAGCAAAAGATAAATCATTTCGTTAGCGCGATCCTGCACTTGCCTGTAACCAAAAAAGACTTTTTCACTTCGACCTGGAGAGGATTGGTCTCGGCATGGATCGAACGCTTGAGCAGTGGAAGGATTTCTCGAGCCTCAATCTTCAAGCAAAGTTTGTCTCGCTCGACGACGCCAGTTTAACAACTGCAAGCAGCTCGAGTCCGTGCCGTTATTGGCACATGATACACAATGAAAGCACATATGTATGTGGCCGAGCGCTGGCCTCGCGGAACGATCGACAGTAGGTCCCAGCAGTGTCAAAATCCGATCAGCAGTGCAGTGTCCTTAATCATTATAATAATCTCAACAGTAAGAAGACGGAAAGGTACACACCGACCCTTTGGTACGTACACACCCATCCAATTCAATGAGTAAAACCCTGTGCATCGTGATGCGCTTACCGTCTACTTTTTCGTAGAATTCTAAATATCGTATTACTTTCTAAGCCGCCATTTATGGTCTGGTACGATGCAGCTTCAATGCATGCGAGAAACATCTCCTCAGCCATTATCAATATCTCAATGCTACTCGATATACCCGATACCTTCGTTTCATTTGAATTTACATTATGAAGTATGGAAACTGATAACTTTGAAAATCTTAACAGGGGGTGTATGCTTCCCATGAACGGTTAATTTTGCAACACCAGTACGAAGTATGCTCAATACTTGATCAAAAAATTAGAAGTATCTTCAAAATAAAGAAAATGGTAGTATTGAAGGTGCGTATAAGGGGTGTACCGGATAATGAGAGCGGAAGTCATACGCGAGGTTGTGTGCTGACACGAAAGAGGTCCTTATTGCGGACGAGTGTATTCCCAGCAAAGAATATGTATATGGTATTTTGTATGTATAACTCTGCAGTACCTACTTAGGGGGGGGTCACGGTACTTAAGGAGGGGGATCTTTAACAGGGGAGTGTACGTAGCAAAGGATGGTTGTGTACCTATAAATCTCGAAAGAAAACATAGACGCCTGTTTGTACATTCTATTTTATAATTTATTTCGCGTAGGCAGATTAATGGCTTGTTAGAAACATGGTTGATCCAACCGTGCGCATCATAGACGATTTTGTATCATTAGCACGACCTTGTAGTACTACCATTAGTATACGAGTTTCTAGGTTCAAAAATCCCACGTGATATATGGCTTGACTGTCATATTGCACGTCTATATATAATAATGAATGATTTTTTCGCCTATAATAATTGAAGTTTGTTAAGCTTGAAAGAGGGTCTACCTTATACAATACCCTACTCAAGATCCATCATCTACAATATCTCATATTCGACACAGAGCTTAGCCCTATTGACCAAGTTTGAGTATCAACAGTTAGTTTAACATTTTTCCTAATCATCAGGGGCAAGATTATTTACCGCGAGTATACATAATTAATGTAAATTGTACTTGCGTACGGAGTTTTACCACTCGTGCTAAGAATGGTGGGATTGAGTGTCATGAACCGATTGCGTGCACATTCAGGCTTGAGAGAAATGGCGCTCATGTTATCCTTTTGTTGTGATATCCTCCCGAATTCGAGCAATAGAAGCCAAAGTTTAGTCAACCTTCTGCAGTAGTTGTCAAAATGGTCGGCTGATCGGTACTTGTAGTTAAGTAGCAGTGGAGACGGCACAACACTATTCACGTAATGGTCCGCTTGCACCACTATTTACGTAAATTAGTGCAAGCTCGCTTTTCATTCTCCACCAATCATGCCAATGTTGAACAAGTCTTACCATTTCTATCAATTTGACATGCTAATAATTATATAAAAAATCAGCCTCATCGCAGCAAAAAGTCAGGCAAATATAATAATAAACATACCTTCATTTATCAGAACTATCAGGCACTACAGACTTAGTGGCCAAAAGGTTTTGTCATACATTTTGAATGTCATTTTATAACCCATTGTAAAGTTTGCACGTAACTTTTTTGGATCTTCGTACACACGCGTGTCAAATTCTACCGTAAAAGGTAGCTTTTATTGTGAATATAGACAACCAGATCCCATATTTTTCTTTGAAAATGAATACTACGCGATTCTCATTGCATAGTTTGAAGGCCGTTATATCTTAAAGGATTGGGCTTTATTTCATTTATAAATTTTAGTTAGAGGCAACAGTACATGACTTGCAATCGAAACGTAAATATTTTTTTAAACGCAAAGACTCGTCGTCATCGGTTAAAACTGTAAAAGAGAAACAACGTAATGATTACGTCCTCTTGTAATACAAGACTTGGCGTGGCTTCTCGTAGACAAATGGTCATCCGCTGGCACGAATGAACTGATTTGTTATAACAATATTAGAATACTCTTTGTCGAAGTAAATACTTGATTATATCATCTATTGGATGCGCAAAAGAAAGGCTTCTACTTTGACTCATTTAGAAAACAGCTTGCTTTTGATGAGACCGTTTTACACCTGATTAAATACCATTGTTTAAATTACTTTCGATTATAATCAACGATGTACTACCAAAAATTGAATGCATCAATCGAGGTACTGATCGTGACCATCTCGGCTGTCTTATGATTAGAAAATTCGTTACTGGCTCATTTCTCGGCTCAATTTTTGGTAATAAAATTCAGCCCGTCCCTTTTTCATCCATTTCGTCGGAGCCACACTTGTTGAATTTCTTATTTGCGCTGATTACGTAGAGCCTTCCCGGCACCATACGGACAGTCGACATTCAACACCGAGTGAACCCTTCCACTGCTGTTTTTGCGACAACGATGACCACTATCATTTTCGCCCTGATAGCATCCACGTTGTGAAGTGACTATCAGTTCGTCATAAATTTCCTGTGTTTTTGGCCATATAACAAGTGACTATATGCACGCATCGTTGATGTTATCATCCTTTAGGTCCATGTGAGTGATTGTTTTTGGAATATGGCCGACTATCGGATCATACGCCTATCACGAATTTCATGCTAAAGGCTTAAGATTTGTTCAAAAGTTGAAATTCCATGTGATTAAATTGAATAGAAAGCACATCCAGATGTCATGAAAGTCGCATCTCGTTATGTTTCAGATCATGTGAGCCATAATTCTTTAGATCGACTTTCTCGTGAATTGAGCCACAAACGCCCGGATATGTCAGCCATTCTTGCATTCATGCATTTGTAAAAGCACACCATTTAGTGGTGTGATATTTCACTATTCTTTCGATCTTATAAATGTTCGTGTGCCTGCGGTATCTTTCTTTTGTGATAATCTTTAAATCAGAAAGTTTATAAAAGCAGACATCAGCTAAATCATGATTACAAATTAGTGTCAACATTTCTGAGCGTACCTACGATAGTCATTTCCGTCCCAACTTTATCGGACGCTATTCAAGTAGACAGTTATTTAATATCGACTGAAATTTACGTGGGTATGCACTGGAGGGACGTTGACAACATGGCGATTTTAATCAGCCCCAATTGCAATCTGATTGCTTTCGAATTATGAGGCAGAAACGACGCTGTTATGTATTATCAACTTAAGAAATTTCTACCGCAAGTGTCTATACCTTTGTCACCTCACGTTGTAGACTATCAAAGCAATTTAAAGACTAGGATATCGTACGAATTACACACTGATGGAGGTACCAAAGCTATTCCCTTATATCACAGTCCCTCCATTTAAAATCGTAGAATGCGTTTCTCAACAACAAGTGCATCGAAAGAACTTAGACAAACAAGATGGACGTTCGATTGTATCCCGAGTAATCAAGAGGATGATAGAATGAGTCTATTAGTATTTTAGCAAAATAATCTATTAAGAAAGTAAAATTACAAAAATAATTCCAGAAACCTGAGAAAAATAAATTTTACTAGCGTACGACACATTATAACGACTGATTTGAGTACAAATGAAGTGAGTGAGTTTACGCACTTGATCTGGTATCTCTCTGAAATTAAATGAGGAGATATATAAGGTATCTAAATCTACCCGATGAAGGTTTTGAGCGATTCGCATAGTGAAGAGGCAAGATGACCTGCGTACGTTTTGCAGATAACAGGTCGATACCCAGTCTTCAGGGATCTTTCTTTTAAGAACTAACCGGTTCTCAAAGCCCATTATTCAACAAACTGGACGTAGTTGGAAGACTCTCATTGGGTGGCACACGTCTCAAAATTAGTAAATGTTCAGGAAAATCCTTTTTACAGGAATTCGATCAAAGTTATTATAATCCGCGCCGTATGGGTTGCCTAACGTCAAAGACATTCACCACGATACGAAACCTGATTCCGTATCGAAGAAGCGTGTTTTGGTCAATAGATTACTAACTCTTCATTAAGTTATTGAGAGAAGCGCTTTGACGATCGCTTCATTTAGGGACGTGTGGCCCATTCAATATCCTTACATACGTTTACACATTTATGTTAGAAGGATCACATAGTGATGGCGTATGATGCACGCATTCAAAACCTTGAGCTCTAAACGACACTGGCTCGGACGCCGATACTAGGGTAGTGTGGTAGCGACTACGGAAATTCGTGGTAGGGGAACTGATCGCGTGCCGGTTACATCCGACTAAGTTAACAATTGGCAGCGCCGGTTCCACACCTGGTCGGATCGCGTCCACTGGACGGTCAGACAAAACTAAATATCAGATCGGACAGGATGGGACCCGCGATGTCGGGGCAGCGTATGATGGACGAAGGGTACGAGACCTAAAGATGAGGTTATTGGCATGGGAAAGATTCCGTCGGCGATTAGCCGATCAAGAAGGAAACCGCGATCAGTAAGTCAATCGAGACTAGAAAGGAGATCGAGATCGTGATCGGCGATTAGGTATTTAATCGTAATTAGCAAGGGGATCGAGATCGTGACCGGCGATCAAATATGTAATCGCGGTCAGCAAGGCGATAGAAATCGTGATCGATGATCGGGTTGGTGTGGAGCACACCATGTGAGCCGCAATAAGCGAGGAGATCGCGATCAAGAGGCGATCGAGATCTTGATCAGGGATCAGGCATGTGATCGCGATCAAGCTAGTGTGGGTTACGCCACACTCTAGGCTACCAGAAGGGCGACTGCGATTGGAAAAGTATATCAGGTTTCTGCCACGCAAGTACAAGGTCGATAATGTCTAGAGAGAGCGACATGTGGAAAGCGATTTCCAAGACATGGGGATAGGGATAGGGTTGTTGGGTTGGATAGTTTAACATTTTTATAATACAATTTGCTCCAAAGTACACGTGTCGACTTCATCTCCGGGTGGTTCAATGGCCACCCGACGTCAAGGAAAAGTCACATACTTTAATCAAGTGATACTCCTGGGTCGTTTGGCCAGGGATCAAGAACTATCAAGCAACACCTCAAGTGCTACTGAACGCAGGAAACTATTTGTAATTGAAGTCTTAAGATCTTGAGACGGCACATGTGGTCAGAAGGCTCGCGAATCACGGTCTACATTTGGACAAGGCGATCTGTTACATTTCAGGGTGAATCATACCGAGTACCCTACAAGTAAACAAGTGATCCCGTAAATAATTCCACGAGATCACCAAAACCCCGATCGCGGAGGGAAGAACCCCCACACCGAGATCAAATCTCGACCCCATCGCAAATACGGTCAAGTTTTCCATTGACACGAGTTCACCTGGTATATTTCAACCCGCCCCACCGATGGGTACAAAAGGCGAGGAAGGATATCAAGAACACGGAATCGGAGTACTCCTCCATTAGTCGGTTGTTCGGGAGCCAGTGGAGAGTTGGAGTCGACTCCTCAAAAGAGCGACCACCACTCCACCACATAAACACGAGGCCTCATATCATTTACAAAGTGCCAAATATATAATATATACTAGTGCGTGAGCTTTCCGGAATATTGGCGTACCGTTGTCATTCGTTAATCCTAATCATAATATTATTACGAGAAATTAGTAAGTTTAGCCACAAATGTACAATGGTCATATTCTATCGAAAGCCTCTAGTACCCTATACATAAAATGGTTGCCACTGAGCCAATAAGTATGTTGCCTTTAACTTATACCCTGTTAGCCGTACATAGAGCAATATATGAAAGAAGAAAGAATCTTGCCGATAATTGGGACTCGGTCCTTATATATATGTGTATACATATTGCAAGGCTTTCATTGCTTCACCAAGATTTATCACTTGCCGATTTTATATGTGCTCGATCGGCATCCATTTGGCCCTTCACACTAAAACTATTAAATACGATAAATAGAGACGCAAAACAACAAAATCGAGAGGCTCCATTAATCTCGCCAATATCCGCATTTAAGCTTGCGATAGTATTCATATCGCCAAACAGGCTCAGACAGCATCACATTCGACATATTCCTTTTCTAGCCACCAACATTAGGCTAAAAGCGGTATTTCTACATTGTTTATGCACCAAACTTCCTTTTATCAATGTATATGTTATGATGCCAAAATAAGAACAAACCATGTTGCTTCTCAATCTTACTTATCCAGCTCCGCGAATAAATCATTCGAAATGTGTTGATTTTATGACAAAAGCAGATCGTAAGCATATTGGATGCACCAAAGGCACCGTGAAATATAACCTTATCAACGAAACAAAAAGTTTTCAGACTAATTTCAAGTGCATGTAGTCCATTTTGAGATATTGTTTCCGTGAGTATTCCGTATCTAGGCTCTGTCTACTGAATTCGCGCTGTCTGAAAAGTTCATTTGTGCAAGCTAGTCATTCAAAACTTTTAATTTAGTGTTTTCGTTGAACAATATGTTTGACTTAAGGTATTTATTTTGAATAAATTGTATAACCTTCTTTCTGCGTACATCTAGCGTAACATCTTTCATGCGCCTTCCTAATCTGCGAGGCCATATTTTACCAAGAATAATTGGAAAATAAAAATGTCATTATTGACCAAGAAAATAAAAAATACAGATAAATGGATATCAAAAAAATATCCTATTTAATCGAGAAAGTAAAGAGTTCTTAGTATCTTTGTTTACTCAAGTTGATGTCTCAGAGATGAAACTCCACATCCTCAATACTGAAGGTATATATAATATATGTAGTGTTGGCCACACTAGCAAGAAAAAGCGAAAACGAACAGCACCTAACTTGTAGCTTTTAATAACTGGACTGTTTGAGTAAGAGCACATTGCCCAAGCTGGGATCGAATATTATAGAAATTCCAATAGTCCTTTTCGCGTTGTAATAAGTGATAGACGACGTTACACTGCCGAGTGCACACAAGATGACTGTCTATTTGTTGTTGCACACGTTCGGCCCACCGACACAATTTTTACCACAATCCTGCCAGACTTTCGATCTTCATTTGCGGTTCAACGGTGCTCGACGGCGAACAAATTGCTTCATATTATGCGTGTAAATAGATGGCTTTAACGTATAATTGCTTGGTGACTCCTGTGATATTTTGAGTGGAGCTGAGGAACGAAACATTTCTTGCAAGTTACATAAATTGGGTCAACGTAATCGACAATTAACATATATTAGTATAAGTTTTGGAAGTGTTATAATAAAAACGTCAAATGCCTTCCTGTGACGCATATTTCAACTTCATGGTCACAAGGTTGAGCTTGACCTCTTGAAAAAATATATTTTAGTCAGTTAGGTATTACTATCGAGAAATGATGTAAGCATTTGGGAATTACTTTGAGCGAGGAGTAACTGTAAATTGGTATCTTCACCATGACTTTGTCGGTGTAATCTCGGTTGTTTTGTGCTTTCAGAGTGACAGTGACGAGACAAAAATCAGTAAAATGTATTTGTATCGATTGATACTGAGGAGAAGTGAAGCTGTGTTCTAAAAATATAGCACGCCCCATTAATTCACCTTCATCATTTGTGAGATCAGATAGAGACAAGGAAAATTTGGAAGATGTGCGGACGAAGGTATCAAATATTGCACACAGTTTCTTCTGGTACTTAGCAAAAATCTTAACAATAAGTAAAAGTCCAAAGTGCAAAACAATTGGATGAATTATGGCTCGCTCTCGAACAAAGCTCAAATACGAGATGACAGCTAAATTTCTCTACTAGATACAACGCGGTTCTTGTGTCTGTAGGATGTGGTGTATCAAAAATAATTAACATGTTTTTCTCCATGTTGAAGGTTATACGCTTTTACATCGAAGAACGTTAAATTTGTAAATGGCGCGTTCCTAAAAGTCATCTGCCTTCCCATTATCGACAATTTCCTGATATTTGAGGGCTACGTAGCTCTTAAGTAAGCTTAAAATACACAGAAAGACAAACAGTGGAAAGTAGCGACTCCATGTGCATCCAGAAAAGTGGACACAATGATGGTTTTTTACTTATTTGGGTGACTTTGCTGAGTGATCGCAGTTTTTGCAAATCGTCGCAAATCATAAAGGTATGAGAAATCCACTATCATAGGTTTTAATTTGATTATTAAATGAAATTGCACGACTCTCTTGCATTTACTTTATAGATGTAGGCTCACATTGCCTCAATGAACTATTTGCACGTATGCAATCCCGTAAAATGAAATTAATGATCGAATAATTTCACGGTTCATAGAATTGATCAACGTTTGTAGAATATTATTTTAAAGTAATTCGAAATCTGACATACCGCTGATCGCGCTAAAGAGTGTCTTAAACTAGTTATGTATCATAGAGGAGCTACACAGCTCCTTAAGTCAGAGGAAGACTTAACGCTCAATGAGCAACTTTGGTTCTACGAACCTGACTCAAAGAGTCAACAGCTCAGAGAGCTAAGGTTTGGTTCAAAGAACCCGAATTAAGAGTCAACAAGCTCAGATAGCTTACGGTCCCTGTTACAGGGGGACCAAACGATTCAAAGACTCAAACGCACAGAGTGCACAAGGAGTAGTTGCCTTAAAAAGGCGTTGCTACTTCCTTACGATCGCAAGACGCCTCAGAGAGGCACCTATATTTTGTTGATCAAAATGGAAACTGAATTTTATTTCTTCTTTTAACCTACAAGAACACCTTAAACCAACGTAATTAACCTACTCACTTATGTCCTAAATAAACCTATTAAAAGATCTCGTAATCAATGGTTGAAAGACATCGGTCTTCAACAATTGATACGGTGTTCGTATATCACTTTAGAAGGGGATCTCATCCCTTGTGTGTACCACATCTATTGTCAACTTCCAGTCGACGTGTAACCCTGTTACACCCTCCCCCACCAGACTGACGTTTCCACAAAACGTCAATCGAATTATTTCCTCGAAGAGGATGGTGTGTGTGCGCTTCAACCTTTGAGTTGGCAAAACTCAAATCACTATGGAATAGCCTCCCCATGAGTCCTCGACTCTATCGTCTTACCTCGGCATCGATGTAAAGGTGGATTATGGTAGGGATACCGATATCCATGGTGACGATAGGAATATGTCCGACGCTCCGACGCACCAGTGCAAGAGGCATCGCCTCATATTGCACCAAAGCCATTTACCGAGCGTGGCGAAGCCAACGCGCCATCGGCGCCGCATCAAACACTTATCGTGGGCAATGCCATCATTAATAATCCGCTCGATGAGCAACAACAGTTGGATATTCAACGAGAGGAGAGTGCTCAGCGCCGAATGCAGCTTTCCGCAACCCTTGAGGGTCGTCGTGGCTATCTGTTCACACCACTCAATGTGGAAGAGCGTATACGCCAAACGACAGATCGTTCTTTGGCAACGTGGGCTATTGGCGCTGAGCCAACATCTTCTGATGAGGTGGCGAGTAGACAGGTACTTCGAGAGAGGTACCTGCAACCTCACTTGACGACTCAAAGTCAATACAAGTTGCGACTTGACACGCAAGCACGGGGTGCACCGATTCCACCGATGAAGGGTATACCCATCCTATTTTTTGCAGGCAAAATTCAGGAGGAAGAAAACAACGCTTTTGTTCTCTGGGTGTATCGGAAACGACACCTCAGCAGCGTGTTAGCTCTCAGAGCTAGTGCCGATGTGACAGACGTTCGTCTAGATTGAAAGCTTCGGTATGATTACGACAAGCTTAAGGCCGGAGGCCAGTTGCGAACTCGCACACGCTATGCTCCGGCTGTGCCGATTGATGTGGGTTTTGGTCAAGCGGTACCCAACTACCCGCCTGCCTCCACCACTATTGGTGAGAAGCGCTCTCGGTCGAGGTTTGACCCCTGCCACGATATTCAAAACATCAACAGCGTATGTGCAATCCTGCCGAAGGGGTGTCTCATACTCCCACGAGTTCTCCGACCCCGGGTACCCTCGCCACTTCACCAGATACTGGTATTGTCCCTGACGACGACGTCGTTTAAGGAGTCTCTTGTCATGGAACTGGCGGTTCCCTTGCTCATCGAGCAGCGTCGGAGGTGTTATGTATAGCGAAGGAGGAGCATGAGAGGGTGCTTTTCGAGATGAGTGGCCTCTGTGAGACATTGGGTAAGACACAGAGTACTTTTGACGCGATGCGAGCCCGTGTCCAGGCGTTGTGGTTAGGCCAAGCCCGGATGAGGGCTCAGCTTGACCTCCTGATACGGATTCAGCAACCGATGACAAGACCAAGTTATGTGGCGCAAGCGCCTCCAAGTTCACTTGGGACGGATCCCGATATGGCTTAAGCAAGCCAACGTAGAACACGGGGTGTGTTTGCATTTTGCGCGGAAGGTTGAGCGTATACGCAAGTCCCTTCTTGGCGACTACCGTGAATGGTCCAATGAAGAGCGGGCGCAATTTTGTCTTGAAGACAGCAGACACTACATTTGTAGGTAGGTTTTTAGCATTGAGTAGGACTTGGTCTCCGACCTCATAACGTTTAATTACAAACTCTGCCTTTAGCATCAGCTTGTTCCTTCTGTGCGTCTTGGCTATCAGCCAGTTCGTCACGCACATGTCGTAAGACATTCAATCGCGTTGCGAGAAACTCGCTTACCTGTTTTTGAATAGTAGCAGGGCTGATATCAGCAAGCCGATCGGCAACTCCTCCTCCACCAAGCCCTGAAACACGTAGTGGTAGCGTTGACGGAACGCGAGGGTGTGTGAGACCATTCACATAAAACGGTGTGTAGCCGGTGGAGGCATGCACGGCGTTATTCAACGCAAACTCAACGACAGGGGTCATCGAACTCCAACGATTAGGCGTTTCAGCGTAAACACTGCGCAAGATGTCACCGATGATGCGATTCACTTGCTCGGTTGGATCAGCAGTCTGCGGATGATCCGCTGTGGACATGCCCAATCGTGTGCCGAGCACATTGATGATGGACGTCCAATACTTCCTAGTGAAGCGAGGATCTCTATCAGAGACAATTGCCAGCGGCAAACCGTGTTGTCGAATCACTCGATCAATAAATAGCGTAATTGTACCTTCACCATCGATGGTATTCGGACCGCCGCTAAATGAGCCATCTTGCTCAAACGGTCAACAAAGACCACAATACCCGTATTTCCATACGAATCTTTCGGTAAACCGAACCGAAAATCCATGCTGATGGACTTATAACACCCATGAAGTATAGGAACACTAGCCAGCGGCGAGGCCGCGTGAGTTAAGGGTTTCGCCTGTTGACACGTTTCACACGTACGCACATATTTGCTCACCGATTTGTATAGTTTGGGCCACCAATAGCATTGGTTAACTAAGCCATAGGTCTTTTCACGACCGAGATGACCACACAACGCAATATCTTATGCATCATAGGGGATCCGATACCATAACTCCTCATCATGAGGGACAACGATGCGAGGGGTATCCTCCACATCCGTGCTGCAGCACAAGAGGCCCTGTGTGATGGAATATTGATGCATCCTTGCACGTAATCGTGCCTACAATTCTGTGTCTGAGTCCTTTAACTCCTCGCTCTCTAGAGCATGTAGCAATGCTACACAGTGTTCACCCTTGGAATATACCGTACGGATTAGGTTAGTGACCGACGACGACAGAGTCGTAATATGAGCAAGCTCATAGTCAGGCTTGCGTGACAACGCATCAGCCAAAGCATTCTGCTTGCCCGGCTTATACTTCCCCTCGAAGTTGTACTCGTAAAATAAGGAAAGCCATTGAGCCAATCTCTAAGAGAGGTGAGGCGACTGTGTCGCAGTGTGAGTGACGCATGATATGTATAGATCACAAACGGCTTAGATCCAAGAAGATAAACTCCGAATTTGACTAAAGCGTACTTCATTGCAAGTAGCTCTTTGTCATGAACAAGATAGTTCTTTTATGCAGCCTTAAGCTGTCAGGACTCAAACGCAATGACGCGTTCCCAATCATCAGAATCTGTCTATACCAGAGCGCTGTCTATGACAAAGTCAGATGCATCACCTACAACACTGAAAGATCGATCAGGATTGGGCAAAGCCAAGATTGGCGCATGAAGGATATTATCCTTTACTGCTTGAAAAGCATCATGCTCGGTGCTAGTCCATCACCATTCCACATCGTTTTTAAGGAGATTGGATAATGGCCGAGCCATGTATGCGTAATTCGCACTGTACTTGTGTAAGTAAATGGCAAGGCCAAGCCACTTACGCAAGTCTTTTGGTTCTTTGGAACCGGCCAATCAACTATGGCTTTTACCTTAGCGGGATCCGCTCAAAGGCCTCGCTTACGAATAAAGCACCCTAAAAAGGGAATCTCTTCTGCATCAAAGATGCACTTAGACGCGTTGGCGTTCAACTTATTAGTGCGTATGCACTCGAGCACCGCTCGTAAATGGTCAATGTGATTGTCCACATCTGACCCACCGTTCATAGCACGACTATGGACAAATATGTTATCAAAGTATGTCTGTACATGTCCTCGGTGAGGTCCGAACAATTGTGTCACAAGACGATTGAACGTAGCTAGCTGGGGCATTTGACAAGCCTTGTGGCATTACGAGCCACTCCCAGAGCATACCACTTGGAGTGCTGACCGCTGTCAGCGAAATATCGCTTTCTCGCATGAGAATCTGGTAGTAACCATCGACTAAGTCGAGCGCACTGTACATTGTACATCCCACCATATTGTTATGAAGTAAATCCTTCCTCGGAATTGGTGTCTGAGCCGGGATGGTGGCAGCACTAAGCTTATTGTAAGCATGAACAATACGCCACTTTACATTAAGCTTTCTGACACAGAAGGTCGGTGTGGAATGGGGAGATTTGCTCTCACGAACCATACCGGCCGCGTGCTTTGCACGAAAGAAGTCGTCAATGACGTCACACTTCCTTTCAGGAAAAGACCACTGCCGTGTTACTCAGTATTTTGTTCCAGGAACCAAGACAATTCCATGACGTAAACCTCCATCGGGATGTAGGACGGACGGTGGGTCGTGACACATCACGTCTTTAAATTCCTTTACCAAAGGATAGAACGGATCAAGAGGATCCTTAAGGATCGAAGGCCCACTACGGTCATCCAATGCCACCCTTTAGTCCTCAAGGACAGAATCGTCCAATAACGAGGATGAGTTCAACTCATTATCCGGCCGAATGACCACTAACTCGGATAATTCTCCTGCCTGTAAGGCTTGGCTAAATTCGCCGTCAGAAACTTCGTCTAGGTTAAAGAGAGTATCCAAGGATGAAAGAGTCTCAAGACTAATATTGCCATCAACCCATAGCCAGTCAATCCATTGACAAGTGTATATAGTGTATTATTACTATTGTCACTTCGTGACTTCTTAGACGTTGGGCGCTTATCAGTTGGCGACCGACGCTGAGATTGTTTCTCAAAGAAATACTACGCCTCCTAGAGGCCGGGACAGTAGGGTCCCCATGGTTGCTATTTATCTTAGCACGCTCTATACGAGAGCTCATGTCTTGAACGACATCTGGTGAAGTGTTACGTAACGCGAACACTTTGCCCAGTGAATTTACACGTACCACTTCACGTACAGCATCCGAGCTTAGCCCTGAACACTCTGGATTTTTGCCAACAATGTCATTACCTACATTCAGTGAGGTGCCATCTCGGCCGCCCTCACTCGGTGAAATTTCACGCGTTACCCTACTCACATCAAATGAATTGCATTCTTGATGTCTGTGACCTAGGCCAACCATGACTGCAGCATGCAGTGACTCAGTATCACAGCGAGTATCACTCAACGGAGTACAACACTTTTCACATACGGTGAAAAAGAGCTCGGCTCAATATGGATGTCATTGACACTGGAGTTAATTAACTCTGACATACCAATGTCCATCACATTGACATCTTCCGCCAATGACTTGCGCCAATAGTGCTTCTGTTGCCTAGCAAAGGTGGGTTCATGACTCTCTAAAGCTTCTCTAGGAGCATTGCGCGTTGCGCCTAAGGTTTTCTACCTCCAATCAATCCATGACCCATATCGTTCAATCCAAGCCATACCTAGTATGAAATCGTATCTCGAATCCAAATCGAGGACAAGACAGCGTTCAATGCTGTCAAAGTCCAAAAACTTCACGCCCAAGTTCAACGGAACTTTAGGCACAGTAACGCGACTACCCGTCGCTAACCGAACAGTGATGAAATCACCGTCGTGCGCTTTGAGCGCTTCAGCATATTGCTGACTCCCCTCAATGGAACGACGTCGAGCATAATTGCATGATGCTCCGGAGTCGATTAGGATCGACCAATGCTTCTCAAAGAATTTAATCTTCGCATCGGCGACTAACAAGCCAGGCTTGTATCCACGCTCTGTGCTGGCGGGAACAAAGATCGGTGGGGCTAAGCCCTGTTTCACTCTACCTCGTAGAGAAGCAACATAACCCAGTTCTACCCCAGTAGGGCTCCCCGCACCTACTGGGTCTCGACGTTTCCTCGTGCCATACCAAGTTTCTGGTTGAGGCTGGTGTTTCGACCCATAGGAGTCGGTCGTTGCTTACGCAAAGGACAAGTGGGACGCAAGTGTTTAGTGCTTCCGCACATGTAACAGTGTCTCACCCCCTGTCGTTGCTCTTCAACATGAAGCTCGGCTTTGCCTTCATCTTCAGCATTGCTGAGATCCATCGGTTCTAGCTTACAGTAAGCCGAGGTGCTCGCATAGGTTTGCATTCGCAAAGCTTGGGTTGTACCCATTTCGACCAAGTCTGGCCGACTTGAATATGTGCTCAGCATTTTGAGCGATGCTCACAGCCTCCTCAAAAGAGGAGGGATGGAACCGAAATACCTCGGTCCTGGCAACGCCATTACGAAGACCTATCATGAAGACAGTCACACAGACTGTCTCAGGGAGTGGGTCAGACTGCACAGCAGCCATCAGAGTTCTCAACTCTTGGACATAGTCCGTTAACTCATTCTTACCTAGACGGGTAGACAAGAAGCGTGAGCGCACGCGATAAGCCTGGTTAGGCGGCGAGGAAACTCGCAACAGGTCTAACTTGAGCGAATCCCATGTGGGAAACGCCAAGTCGACCGACGTGTCACACGTCAGAGCCCACTCTCTATCTCTTCCATCGAGCTTGGAGATAGCCAGCAAAACCCGCTGGTACTCCAGTGAGATAAGACCATAGTTCATGGCCATCTATATCTCACGGATCCAGAGAGTGAGGTTTTCCCCCTCCTTCCTGGAGCAATGTTTAACTTCCAACCGAAGGGGACGAGGCTTGGCCTCTTCTGGTGGTATTGCCACGTAGTGTGTTGGATTAGCCGACGTTACTTGGTTTTTAACTTGCCCTATCAGTGCCGTTTCATACAGCATGAAGGTCTCGACTCGTGCATTGAGAACATCGGAACCTTGTGCAGCTAGATACTCCACATATTCTTGGACTACGGCCACGGCCAGCTTATCAAGCGCGAACTTTTGAGCCTCAGAGAGGGGTGTGGATTGATCCATCCTCACAGTCGATCAGGCGAAACGTCTCAGGCGTTGATCGACTACCAGTGCTACCAAGTGTAGCGGAGCTACACAGCTCCTTAAGTCAGAGGAAGACTTAACTCTAAATGAGCAACTTAAGGTTCAGAGAACCCGACTCAAAGAGTCGACAGCTCAGAGAGCTAAGGTTTGGTTCAAAGAACCCGAATTAAGAGTCAACAAGCTCAGATAGCTTACGGTTCCTGTTACAGGGGGACCAAACGATTCAAAGACTCAAACGCACAGAGTGCACAAGGAGTAGTTGCCTTAAAAAGGCGTTGCTACTTCCTTACGATCGCAAGACGCCTCAGAGAGGCACCTATATTTTGTTGATCAAAATGGAAACTGAATTTTATTTCTTCTTTTAACCTACAAGAACACCTTAAACCAACGTAATTAACCTACTCACTTATGTCCTAAATAAACCTATTAAAAGATCTCGTAATCAATGGTTGACAGACATCAGTCTTCAACAATTGATACGGTGTTCGTATATCACTATAGAAGGGGATCTCATCCCTTGTGTGTACCACATCTATTGTCGACTTACAGTCGACAATTAACCTCGTTACAGACGGGGTCGAGTTGGCACGACTCGCGGTCGTTCCAGGCACGTCTAGATTCACTATCTCAGCAGAACGCCAATGTAACGGGGCAGCCCGTTACATGGAAATTGTCGTTTGAGAGATAATGACAATAAAGAATATTATGTTGAATATTCTTTTAACAATATCATCAATAGTGGTGATATTGATGGGTCGACCAAAGAGTCGGTTCATTGGTTGATATCTTGATGATATCAACCCACCAATCGCCGCAAGACGCACGCAATGAGTGGTGACGAGACGTCGTCATACATTCAGTTATATAAGCATTATTAAGTCAGGTTAAACAGAAAGGCAGTAGCAAAAAGTCTTAATTATATATTAATAAAAAGTTTTACTTTTCCTTGTCAACGCTTCCTCGCTTGCCTCGTGTACGTCTGTCGGGGCACCGATACCCTTGCGTTAAGTTCACGCAAGGGTGTGCCCCGTTACACCTGGTAGCACTTTGTAGTCCTTCCAAGGACCACAGCATTTAACATGTTCATGTTGGATGATGGAGAGACCTTTCACGACACGCGTGAAGGGTTTACCCATTTGAGTGATATCGAATGGATTGCGGTAGCACGAATGAGTTCTACCGTAGGCGAGTCCACCATTAGAGCCATATTAAAGTCTCTAGACAGATACCAACAACATGCCGCTATAGCCAAGTTCATTCAACATAAACTTGTCGCCGAAAGGGAGAAGGTAGCCTTGCTTCACCAGCAAGGCTTTTAACAGGCCGAGCAGTTGAGAGAACTCGGTGCTCAACAGACAGAGCTGTTGAGACAGTAGCAATTCAATGCAGCTGTGGGCGGGAAGACGCACACGCGTCGTCCTGAAATCTTGACGGTTGATATCTCCAATTACAGAGGAGTCGAGAAAGACTCCCTGTTACGATGGTTCGTCGAATTAGACAGAGCAATAAGGGCACATCGCATCGACGATGAGCTAATGGAACTAAAATTTGCTCAATCCCACTTGGCAGGACGTACCAAAGACTGGGGCCTTAGGGCTGGAGATGAGAGACCCCTACGCTTTTGAGTCGCTCAAACCTTCAAAACCCAGCTCAAATAAACGTTGGAGCCGCCAAGGGCTAATTCCAGGGCTCGAAAAGAGCTCCTGAAAATCAAACAAGGTAAGCGTGATGTGCACGCTTACGCTCAGCATACACGACTTCTTGCGAGTAGTGTAACTGCAAATCCGGTACATAAACACACGTTGATTACTGTGTTCATACAAGGGCTCGCCGACGGGCCCGTCAGGAACCACCTGTTCCGCCTAGTGTTGAACACTCTCGAAGATGTATTTGCAGCAGCGGAACAGGAAGACTTAAGCATGAGACATGCTCATGCTAGCTCAAACTCTTATCGTCCACCGAGACGACAAGCGATCGGAGGTCCAGAACCAATGTACCTCTGCTATGTTGAGAGCGATAGACCTCGCTCTTCAAACAACAAGCGATTGATGAAGTGCAATCGCTGTCAGAAGCTAGGGCACTACGCATACGAGTGTAGTGCTCCACGCCCAGTACCAAACAGTACTGAGCGAAATGGACGACCATTCGTCAGAAAGGGAAATGGGCGTGGGTCCAGCGCTGTTGCGAAGCCGCAACAGCGAAACGGACCATCAAAAAATGGACGGGGTCAGTAGGGGCGGAACGCCCTACTGATCCAGCAACCTCAAGAGAATTTGCAAATCTCTTGACGAAAGTTGCTCCAGATACACAATCATTGTGTGTCTCTGCACCTGGTGATGACGTTTCGCTTATCACCTTGAAGTTGGAAGCGACAAATGATTTGTCGCTTCGTGCCCTAGTAGACTGTGGGGCGTAGAACAACTTTGATCGTCGACAGTCACTAGAGGGTCGTAGGCTCAAGTTTATTGAGCGCCATATTCACATAACGAAGATGACAATGCGCCTCGCCACAGGCTCATCGATTACTGTTGAGAAACGCGTAGCAGGAGTCCACAACACGTTTGAGGGCGAACAGTACGATGATGACTTCATCGTACTGGATCTGGATGACAAATTTGTTGTCATCCTGGGATTACCTTGGCTCAGAAAGTACGAGCCAAGATTGATCTGGCAGCATCGATCCGTAAAGATGCCTGCCGCTTGTTCATCAAATGGCCATCTGATGAACATCTTGGAGCGTCCACAAGCGTTTGGATGTTCTGCGAGTGAGTGCGAAGGCCTCAATTGCGGTTCGGTCGTTAGCACGACTGGACAAGACCACAGTGTAGTTGATCACTACACTGTGGAGCAAGCTCCCGGCGGCTGTATAGAAGTACAGGCTGCGCCGAAGGTCCACCACTCCAATAAGTCGAGTGGATCGGGACATGGATGTATTCCTAGCGGGCAGCATCTTAGACAAAAGAAACATGTTGCCTTCAAAGGGCAACATGGAAATCCTAGGTCGACTGGAGAGTCGACCGTAGAGGATCGGTCCCTGACTGTGGTTGCACAGCCACAGTCAGAAGACGTCGAGGGAATAAGTCCCCACGTGCTTGAAAAAGGAATTCCTCAAACGTTTCATACAGAGGGATTAGACCTTCAGCAACCTGTGGAAAGAAGTTCCCAGGAAGAAACCGAGACGTTGAACGTCTTGGTCAATGACGGATCAAGCGTAGGCGCTTATACGCTTGATCTGATTGTGCCTCCGAAGTTAACTTCGGAGATAACTCAGTTGCCAACGCTAGAACCGAAACGGTTCTTGCGTGATCTGCGTAGTGGCAAAGTCAAGCAGATCTGCATACTCGTCACAGAGGATGAGTATGTGGCCGATATTCGGTCGGCAACAGTATTTGCTGAGAACGAACGGGTTCTTAGCAGCTCATCGATGGACGAAAGTGTCCTCGTTGAGAAGACTCGGATTGAGCGATACACGTCTCAATCCTGGGAGTCACTTCAGGCAAATCCTTTGTAAAAGGATTTGATCGAATTCAGGGATGTGTTCCCTGAATCCGTACCGTGCGAGTTGCCTAAGGACAAAGGCACTCGACACGAGATCGAGCTCAAACCGGGCTCGAAGTATTGTGTCATGAAGCAGTGAACACTGCCTCGTGAACAAGTACTAGCGATCGACAAGTCCTTTACCGATCGCTTAGCAGCGGGCCATGTGAGGAAATCAACATCCCCTCACAGCTCTCCGACCTTCTGTGTGCGAAAGGTCACAGGAGGATGGCGGATAGTGCACGCATTCAACAAATTGAATGCTGCAAAGGTACCGGATCAGACGCCGATACCGAGGAAGGACGTAATCATAGATGGTATGTCAAAGAGTACCATCTTTTCGTCCATGTATCTGATGGATGGGTTCTATCAGATCCTCATGCGTGAACGGGACATCCCGTTCACGGCAGTGAGTACCCCCAGCGGGATGCTGTGGGAGTGGCTAGTTATGCCACAGAGGCTGAGCAATGCCCCTGCAACATTCAACAGATGTGTCACACATCTGTTGAGACGGGTGCGAGACTTCGCACCGAGTTACTTCGACGATGTGTTCGTCCATAGCCGGGCTATGGACGGAAAGACGGACGTTGGAGTTCACAGAACTCACGTTCGTCAGGTTCTTCAGCTTATGCGCAAGCATAAGTTGTACGCCAACCCCAAGAAGTGTATATTCGCGGCTAGCGAAATACCACTTCTTGGGTGCATCGTGGGCAAACACGGCGTACGCCCTGATCCCGAAAAGATCAAGGCGATCACCGACTGGCCAGTGCCATTCGATGTCAAGGGACTAAGGAAGTTCCTTGGATTAGCGGCGTACTTGCATAAGTACTCTCGCAACTACGCCGAAATGACGGTACATATTTCTTATTTACGCAAGAAAAATGTCAAGTGGTCATGGAACGCTGAGTGCCAGCGTTCCTTCGAAGGTATCAAGCAAAGCTTGATGCAGTCGCCGATATTGGCGATTGCAGATCAGGACAGACCATTTCATGTGGTCTGTGACACCAGCGATTTTGCGATCGGCTGTGCATTAATGCAGTTCGATGCAGATGGCGCGGAGCGCGTCATCTGTTATCAGTCGCGTCAGCTACAAGCAGCTGAGCGTAATTACCCAGTGCATGACAAGGAACTCCTTGCCATGAAGTACGCACTGGCTAAGTTTCGCGTCTACCTCCTGGGAGATAGACCGTTTGTTGTCTATACGGACCATGCGTCATTACGCACGGCTGTAAACAGCCCACACCTCTCGCAACGGATGGTGAGGTGGCTGTCCTTCTTCGCGGAGTATAACTTCTCCGTGGAGTATAAACCAGGACGACTCAATGTTGTCTCTGATGCACTTTCGCGCCGGCCCGATTTCGAGCCTGACGCACAAATCAACAGTGAGGATAAGCCCACTGTTGCGACAATGTCAGTCAGTGTCCCGTCGTCAAGTAAACTTGACGACATACGAAAGTCATACGCAGAAGATAAGGATCTTCTGCGATTGATGGATCATCTGGTGAATCCATCCAGTAAATCCATGAGGGATTTACCAGCTTTGTACCGATCCTCATCGGATCGGTACAGTACACGCAACGGATTGCTGCACTATACAGCTGTTGCCGACGACACGCCTCGTGTCGTCGTACCCGCTCATCATGATTTGCGTTTACGCATCATGTATGAGTGTCACGATGCCCCAACAGGCGGGCATCGTGGTAGATAAAGACTTACCTCACGGTAAGTCGCGACTTTTACTGGCCCCGCCAGTATCAGTTTGTTCGCAAGTACATCCGTGCTTGCGAAGTATGTCAACGGGTGAAGCCTAGTCCTTCATCCCGTGCGCCATTGCAGCCTCTGCCTGTTCCGACAGAGTGCTGGCAGTCCGTTTCAATGGACTTCGTATTCGGTTTTCCCGAAGACGCTCACAATATTAATGGTATTCTTGTGTTTGTTGACCGGTTCAGCAAGATGGTGCATCTTGCTGCATTCCCTGAGTCGATCAAGGCTCAAGGTTGTGCTCGTGTCTTTCTAGACACGGTCTTAAGACTCCACGGGTTAACCCGTGAACTCGTATCCGACCGTGACCCTCGGTTCACGGCGGCATTTTGGCAAAACGTGTTCCATTCTCTTGGAACACGATTGAAGATGTCTACTTCTGACCATCCCGAAACAGATGGCCAGACGGAACGTGCGAACCGTGTTCTCGAAGAGATCACTTGAGGATATGTCCACTCGTTTCCGAGTTGGAGCGAATTCCTACTCATGGTGGAATTCGCCATCAATAATTCGGTGCATGCTTCCACACAGCACACACCGTTTTACGTGAATGGTTTACGCCATCCTCGTGTGCCCGCCCTTCTAGAGTGTGACTCTTGGATAAGGGAGAGGGACTCGCTCGAGCAAAAACCGTTTTGGCTCTTGCTCATCACGTGTCGACGCTAACGTCGTCACGTATGATGCCGATGTCGATCAAGTCGACATCAATGAACAAAATCACCTCAGTAATAGCGGCGATGCTATTACTGACACAGATGATGATGACGATGCTGGTATATTCAGCATCGTCAACGATTATGCCAGCGAGGAAGAAGACAACCTCGCTGAAGAAGAGAGCAATCTCTTAGTAGTGCGCACGAAGCGCACTGAAAGTCAAAAGATAGAGCCAGCAGAGAACTTCCTGCTGACTCGAGAAGCGGTAGTCCGTTTCGTTCAGGACTCCATCGCTAATGCGGTGGACCGTCAGAAACGGAACGTAGGCAAGAATGGAAGAGCAAATGCTCTTTCATCTCATGTTAATGACCTAGTACTACTGTCTACAGTAAACTTACCTGGACATGCAGTCACTAGTGTCGGCAGTAGCAAACTACTACCGAAGTACATTGGGCCATTTCGAGTGTTGCATCGCAAGGGCAATGCATACACGATCGAATTGCCACATAAGATGCGCACGCATCCTACGTTTTACGTGGGGAGGCTCAGGCCGTACTGTCAGTACGAGCCTTCTTCGTCCGATGAAGATAGCCCCCACGTTCAAGAACATCCATCAAGTTCTTGCGTTCGCGCTCCAGACGATCCGTCTGGTCGCGCAGATATGATACCTCGGAACTCAACCGAGATATCTCCCCGCGAGCTGTCGCCAGATCGCCGAATAGGGAGCGGACATCCTGCTCGACCTGAAGCTGCGCTGTGGCATAATCGGCGCGATCCCTCGCCCGATCAGCCTCGTGATCCTTGCGGTTCTTCCGCACGGTATCAGTCAAAGCGTAGCGCCGGTCGCGCTCGTGCTTCAAGTCATCGCGCAATTCATCGATTTCGCGATCCATCTCGTAAGGGTCGAGATGGTGAGCCGAATCATATGGAGGAGGTCTTTCCTCCTCCACCACATCCTTTGGTGGATGCTCACGGTGATCAACGCTTTCTAGTGGAGCGTATCTTGAATCACCGTGACAATTCAGGATCAAGGACGAGCTACCTCGTCCAGTGGCGGGGGTATCCACCCTCTTGGAACAGCTGCGAGCCCCGCTCTCAGCTGGTGATGGACGTCGAAGGTCTCGTCCGCCAGTATGACGAGACTCATCCTATCGTTCCTCGGGCCCATCGGTAAACACGCGCCCTAGGCGCTTGTAGACGGATTACAATTTTGCAATCGCGTCACGTATCTCCTCCGAGAGATGTACCCTTCCCCAGGGCGAACTTAGGGAATACACGTCCTTATGCGCACGCTGCGAGTTGTCAACACAACTCGCACAAGGGTCTCCCCATGTGAGGCAAGGAATGCCTGCTTCACTCGACAAACAGTACAACCGGTACCTAGCACCGGTTGGCGTTCGCTTTTTGAACCTGAGGCGTGTCGCCTCCAGTTTCTTGAGCCACCCTTCTCGTCCAGAATTCTTTACGTTTTGGACGAACGCGTTCCACGCAGCCAAAAGCGAGGCCTTGTCACGCTTTTGGTTGCCATTGTACCATCGATGTCTAAGGAAGACATCGAGGTAAAATTCTTCTTCAGCGCGAAAGTTCTTCGCGCTGGAACTCAAGCCGTGAAGCTCAGTCGCATCGAATAAGGGTATTTGATGGTGTTGGCTTGACACGTGAGACAAGCTATTGATGAGCCGTTCGGGCAAACGCCACGGCTTCAGCTCATCACGCTTCACGGTGGTACCTTTGTTGGTACCACGGCTCCCAGATTGACGATGGCTCACGCCGTCGTCATCACGCTCGTGCGAAGAGGCACGAGCCGGCGGTGGTAAGGAGTAATACTCCTCACCACCCTGATCACGTTGATCATCACTGCCGAACAGACTGTGATGCAAATCACGAGTCCGTTCGTTCTGCATTGGCCTTGGCAAATACTGAGGCGTCGCCGGTGAGCGAGACGCCTCTGCAGCATTGCCCGAGTCAGACACGTCTGACTCGCCAGAGTAGATGACCTCAATCTCGGGGTCATCATGCGCACGCGGTGCTCTACCGCGTGCCTCTGCAGAACCCCTTGCTGCAGGCGAAGAACGAGCAGCAGACGACGAATCGTCTGCCGCAGAAGCTGGCACAGGCACAGACTCTGTGTGCCTTGAATCACCCCGCATAGACATGTTAACTATGCGAGGTCGAGCGGAAAGTGAATGGAACGGACCCAACAAGTACTTCCTGTCCCAATGGTGACCAACGGGTGGCCGCCATATTTTTGATAGTCACACGGTGACTATCAGCTAGGGGGGGGGTGATGTAACGGGGCAGCCCGTTACATGGAATTGTCACTTTAAGAAAAGTGACAATAAAAATATGGAGTTGAATATTCTTTGAACAATATCACCGAAGCGGTGATATTGAAGGGTCGACCAAAGAGTCTGTTCATTATTTGACATCCTGATGATATCATCCCACCAATCGCCGCAAGACGCGCGCGTTGAGTGGTGACAAGACGTCACCATACACTCAGTTATATTAGCATAATTAAGTTAAGTCAAACAAAGAGGCAGTAGTTAAAAGAAGTAATTATGTTAATATAACAGTTCTGCTTTTACCCTACCTACGCTTCCTCGCTTGCCTTGTGTACGTCTGTCGGGGCACAGATACCCTTGCGTTAAGTTCACGCAAGTGTGTGCTTCGTTACAGACCAGCCCAAATTGCTCCTGTTGTCCCGTCTCGATCCCGTCGGGGTGATGTGGCAGTCACTATCACGAGTGACGCAAGATGAAGAGCATGCGAGGTTAAATCAGTCTAACCGGATTTATTTTCTAGGGTTCTATAAGAGCGAACATGCTTTCCATTTTCCCTCGTACAGAACTCTACTCTACGTGCGTTGTCAACCACCAACAGACCAGACACCAGCAGTGCAGGAATCAGTTCATTGTTCGTTTTGCGCTCGCTTTTGCCGACGTCTTCTAGCGACTAAGCCGAGTCATGCGGTCTTCCTGCCTCTTTGCGCTCTTACTGGGTGCGGAGCTACTGGTCATTGCGGATCTTGCTTTGGCCTCGGATGGACCAGCAACCCCTGGACCATTCACTCATGCAGAGGAGCCCAAGACTGCCGAGCGACGGCCGAGTGTCCATGCTTTGGGCGAAAAGGAACGAGAAGAAAGAGGTTTCGTGAGTGATCACGCCAGTTTATTTCACCTGTTCAAGCTTATCACGGATATGTCACTTGGCGTCCTTGAAGATCTAAGCAAGCTAAGCGTGCCAAGCATGGCAAGCGAGTCTAGCAAGATAAGTACCCCGAGTATGCCAAGCATGCCAAGCTTGATAAGGATGTCAAGCATGCCAAGCAAGCCAAGCATGCCAAGCATATCAAGAACGTCAAGCATGCCAAGCAAGTCAAGCGAGACCGCGATTTTCGTGCGTGACGACGCCCTCACACGGATCATCGAGAAACACGGGCTGCTGCGTAGGGACTTCACTCCTGAGAATGTCGCTACGGACCGAGCAGAATTAGCGCGCATTGTGTTTTCAGGGTCAACGCATGAGTCGGTGTTAAAATCTCAGGGAAAGAAGGCGATGCAAGACCCCAACGTTGCCCTGTTTCGCCATCTCAAACAATTCATTGGTGAGAAAGAACTGGCAGTCGTCATCGTGGTGGCAAAAGGTTTGCCAGTGCCCCAAAAAGACGTGAAGCAGCTCGAGCTGTTGCAGTTCGGCGAGTGGATGAAGAACGGAAAAAGTCCGCACGACGTCGAAAAGCTGTTGATGGACCTTGCTTACCTTCCATGTAACGGGGCACACCCTTGCGTAACTTAACGCAAGGGATTTGGGTGCCCCGACGGACGTACACGTGGCGAGCGAGGAAGCGTAGGTAGGGTAAAAGTAGAACTGTTATATTAATAAATTAAGTCTTTAAACTACTGTCTCTTCGTTTGACTTAATTCAATTATACTAATATAACTGCATGTATGGTGACGTCTCGTCACCACTCATTGCGCGCGTCTTGCGGCGATTGGTGGGTTGATATCATCACGATATCAACCAATGAACAGACCCTTCTGGTCGACCCTTCAATATCACCGCTTCGGTGATATTGTTTAAAGAATATCCATCTTTATATTCTTTATTGTCACTTTCCTTAAGTGACAATATTATGTAACGGGCTGCCCCGTTACATCACCCCCCCTTAACTGATAGTCACCGTGTGACTATCGAAATATGGAGGCCACCCGTTGGCCACCATTGGGACAGGGAGTACTTGTTTGGTCCGTTCCACTCACTTTCCGCTTGACCTCGCATAGCTAACATGTCTATGCGAGGTGACTCAAGACCCACACAGCCTGGTGCTGTGCAAGCCTCTGCGGCAGACGCTTCGTCGTCTGCCGCCCCTTCTTCGCCTGCAGCAACAGGTGCTGCAGGTGCACGCGGTATCACGCCGCGTGCGTACGATGACCCCGATGTGGAGGTCATCTACTCTGGCGAGTCAGACGTGTCTGACTCGGGCAATGCTCCAGAGGCGTCTCGCTCACCGGCGACGCCTCAGTATTCGCCAAGGCCACTGCCGAACGAACGGACTCGTGAGTTGCAACACAGTCTGTTCGGCAGTGATGACGAATCTGATGATGAGTATGTTTGCTCATCACCGCAATCAGCTCGTGCTCCTTCGCACGAGCGACTTGACGATGGTGCAACCCATCGTCATACTGACAGCCGTGGTACCAACAAAGGTACCACTGTGAAGCGTGATGAGCTGAAGCCGTGGCGTTTGCCCGAACGGCTCATCAATAGCCTGTCTCACGAGACAGGCCAACACCATCGAATACCCTTATTCGATGCAACCGAGCTTCACGGCTTGAGTCCCAGCGCGAAGAACTTTCGCGCTGAAGAAGACTTTTATCTCGATGTCTTCCTTAGACATCGATGGTACAATAGCAACCAAAAGCGTGACAAAACATCGCTTTTGGCTGCGTGGAACGCGTTCGTCCAAAACGTCAAGAATTTTGGACGAGAGGGGTGGCTCAAGAAACTTGAGGCAACACGCCTCAGGTTCGAACGGCGAACGCCAACCGGTGCTAGGTACCGGTTGCATTGTTTATCGAGTGAGGCAGGCATTCCTTGCCTCACATGGGGAGACCCTTGTGCGAGTTGTGTTGACAACTCGCAGCGTGCACATAGGGATGTGTACTCCCTAAGTTCGCCCTGGGGAAGGGCACATCTCTCGGAGGAGATGCGTGACGCGATTGCAAACTTGCAATCCGTCTACAAGCGCCTAGGGCGCGTGTTTACCGATGGGCCACAGGACTCATCGGATGGGTCTCGTCATATTGGCGGACGAGACCTTCAACATCCATTAACAGCTGAGAGCGGGGCTCCCAGCTGTTCCAAGAGGGTGGATACCCCCGCCACTGGACGAGGTAGCTCGTCCTTGATCCTGAATCGTCACGGTGATTCAAGATACGCTCCACTAGAAAGCGTTGATCACCGTGAGCATCCACCAGAGGATGTGGTGGAGGAGGAAAGACCTCCTCCAGAACCCCAGGCCCACCATCTCGACCCTTACGAGATGGATCGCGCAATCGATGAATTGCGCGATGACTTGAAGCACGAGCGCGACCGACGCTACGCTTTGACCGACACCGTGCGGAAGAACCGCAAGGATCACGAGGCTGATCGGGCGAGGGATCGCGCCGATTATGCCACGGCGCAGCTTCAGGTCGAGCGGGATGTCCGCTCCTTTTCGGCGAGCTGGCGACAGCTCGCGGAGAGATAACTCGGTTGAATACCGAGGTATCATATCTGCGCGACCAGACGGATCGTCTGGAGCGCGAACGCAAGAACTTGATGGATGTTCTTGAACGTGGGGGCTATCTTCATCGGAAGAAGAAGGCTCGTACTGACAGTACGACCTAAGCCTCCCCACGTAAAACGTAGGATGCGTGCGCATCCTACGTGGCAATTCGAGTGTGTATGCATTGCCCTTGCGATGCAACACTCGAAATGGCCCAATGTATTTCGGCAGTAGTTTACTACTGCCGACACTAGTGACTGCATGTCCAGGTAGGTTTACCGTAGACAGTAGTACTAGGTCATTAACCTTAAATGAAAGAACATTTGCTCTTCCATTCTTGTCTGCGTTCCGTTTCTGACGGTCCACCGCATTTGCGATGGAGTCCTGAACGAAACGGACTACCGCTTCTCGAGTCAGCAGGAAGTTCTCTGCTGACTCTTTGTTTTGTTTAGCAGTGCGCTGCGTGCGCACTGCTAAGAGATTGCTCTCTTCTTCAGCGAGGTTGTCTTCTTCCTCGCTGGCATAATCGTTGGCGATGCTGAATATACCAGCATCGTCATCATCATCCGAATCAATAATAGCGTCTTCGCTATTATTGAGATGATCTTCTTCATCGATGTCGACTTGATCGACATCGGCATCATACGTGACGACGTTTGCGTCGACACGTGATGAGCAAGAGCCAAAACGGTTTTTGCTCGAGCGAGTCCCTCCCCCCTTATCCAAGAGTCACACTCTAGAAGGGTGGGCACACGTGGATGGCGTAGGCCATTCACGTAAAACGGTGTGTGCTGTGTTGAAGCATGCACCGAATTATTGATGGCGAATTCCACCATGGGTAGGAATTCGCTCCAACTCGGAAACGAGTGGACATATCCTCGAAGAATCTCTTCGAGGACACGGTTCGCACGTTCCGTCTGACCATCTGTTTCTGGATGGTCAGAAGTGGACATCTTCAATCGTGTTCCGAGAGTACGGAACACGTTTTGCCAAAATTCCGCCGTGAACCGAGGGTCACGGTCGGATACGAGTTCACGGGGTAACCCGTGGAGTCTAAAGACCGTGTCTAGAAAGACACGAGCACAACCTTGAGCCTTGATTGACTCAGGGACAGCAGCAAGATGGACCATCTTGCTGAATCGGTCTACAAACACAAGAATGCCATTATTCTTGTGAGCGTCTTCGGGAAACCCGAAGACGAAGTCCATTGAAACGGACTGCCAGCACTCTGTCGGAACAGGCAGAGGCTGCAATGGCGCACGGGATGAAGGACTAGGCTTCACCCGTTGACATACTTCGCAAGCACGGATGTACTTGCGAACAAACTGATACTGGCGGGGCCAGTAAAAGTCGCGACTTACCGTGAGGTAAGTCTTTTCTCTACCACGATGGCCGCTTGTTGGGGCATCGTGACACTCATACATGATGCGCAATCGCAAATCATGATGAGCGGGTACGACGACACGAGGCGTGTCGTCGGCAACAGCTGTATAGTACAGCAATCCGTTGCGTGTACTATACCGATCCGATGAGGATCGGTACAAAGCCGGTAAATCCCTCATGGATTTACTGGATGGATTCACCAGATGATCCATCAATCGCAGAAGATCCTTATCTTCCGCGTATGCCTTTCTTACGTCGTCAAGTAAACTTGACGACGGGACACTGACTGACAGTGTCGCAACAGTGGGCTTGTCCTCACTGTTGGATTGCGCGTCCGGCTCGAAATCGGGCCGGCGCGAAAGAGCATCCGCGACGACATTGAGTCGTCCCGGTTTATACTCCACGGAGAAGTTATACTCCGCGAAGAAAGACAGCCACCTCGCCATTCTTTGCGAGAGGTGTGGGCTGTTTACGGCCGTGCGTAATGACGCATGGTCCGTGTAGACTACAAACGGTCTATCTCCCAAGAGATAGACGCGAAATTTAGCCAGTGCGTATTTCATGGCAAGGAGTTCCTTGTCATGCACTGGGTAATTACGCTCAGCTGCTTGCAGCTGACGCGATTGATAACAGATGACGCGCTCCGCGCCATCTGCATCGAACTGCATTAACGCACAGCCGATTGCGAAATCGCTGGCGTCACAGACCACATGAAATGGTCTGTCCTGATCTGCAATCGCCAAGATCGGCGATTGCATCAAGCTTTGCTTGATACCTTCAAAGGAACGCTGGCACTCAGCGTTCCATGACCACTTGACATTTTTCTTGAGCAAGCAAGAAAGATGTACCGTCATCTCGGCGTAGTTGCGCGAGTACTTGTGCAAGTACGCCGCAAGACCAAGGAACTTTCGAAGTCCCTTGACATCGACTGGCACTGGCCAGTCGGTGATCGCCTTGATCTTTTCGGGATCAGGGCGTACGCCGTGTTTCCCCACGATGCACCCAAGAAGTGGTATTTCGCTAGCCGCGAATATACACTTCTTGAGGTTGGCGTACAACTTATGCTTGCGCATAAGTTGAAGAACCTGACGAACGTGAGTTCTGTGAACTTCAAAGTCCGTCTTCCCGTCCATAGCCCGGCTATGGACGAACACATCGTCGAAGTAACTCGGTGCGAAGTCTCGCACCGGTCTCAACAGATTTGTTACACATCTGTTGAATGTTGCAGGGGCATTACTCAGCCCCTGTGGCATCACTAGCCACTCCCACAGCATCCCGCTGGGGGTACTCACTGCTGTGAACGGGACGTCCCGTTCACGCATCAGGATCTGATAGAATCCATCCATCAGATCCATGGACGAAAAGATGGTACTCTTTGACATACCATCTATGATTACGTCCTTCCTTGGTATCGGCGTCTGAGCCGGTACCGTTGCAGCATTCAACTTGTTGAATGCGTGCACTATCCGCCACCCTCCTGTGGCCTTTCGCACACAGAAGGTCGGAGAGCTGTGAGGGGATGTTGATTCCCTCACATGGCCTGCTGCTAAGCGATCGGCAAAGAACTTGTCGATCGCTATCACTTGTTCACGAGGCAGTGGCCACTGCTTCATGACACAGTATTTCGAGCCCGGTTTGAGCTCGATCTCGTGTCGAGTGCCTTTGTCCTTAGGCAACTCGCAAGGTACGGATTCAGGGAACACATCCCTGAATTCGATCAAATCCTTATACAAAGGATTTGCCTGAAGTGACTCCCAGGATTGGGACGCGTATCGCTCAATCCGAGTCTTCTCATCGAGGACACTTTCGTCCATCGATGAGCTGCTGAGAACCCGTTCGTTCTCAGCAAATACTGTTGCCGACCGAATGTCGGTCACATACTCGTCCTCTGTGACGAGTACGCAGATCTGCTTGACTTTGCCACTACGCAGATCACGCAAGAACCGTTTCGGTTCTAGCGTTGGCAACTGAGTTATCTCCGAAGTCAACTTCGGAGGCACAATCAGATCAAGCGTATAAGCGCCTACGCTTGATCCGTCATTAACCAAGACGTTCAACGTCTCGGTTTCTTCCTGGGATCTTGCTTCCACAGGTTGCTGAGGGCCTGATCCCTCAGCAAGCAACTCTTGAGGAACTCCTTCCTCAAGTACGTGGGGACTTATTCCCTCGACGTCTTCCGACTGTGGCTGTGCAACCACAGTCAGGAACCGATCCTCTACGGTCGACTCTCCAGTCGACCTAGGATTTTCATGTTGCCCCTTGGGGGCAACAGATTTATTTCTTCTAAGATGCTGCCCGCTAGGCATGCATCCATGTCCCGGTCCACTCGACTTATTCGAGTGGTGGACCTTCGGCGCAGCCTGTACTTCTGTACAGCCGCCGGGAGCTTGCTCCACAGTGTAGTGATCAACTACACTGTGATCTTGTGCAGTCGTGCTAACGACCGTACCGCAAGTGAGGCCATCGCACTCACTCGCAGAACATCCACACGCTTGTGGACGCTCCAAGATGTTCATCAGATGGCCATCTGATGAACAAGCAGCAGGCATCTTCACGGATCGATGCTGCCAGCTCACCCTTGGCTCGTATTTTCTGAGCCAAGGTAATCCCAGGATGACATCAAATTTGTCATCCAGATCTAGTACGATGAAATCATCATCGTACTGCTCGCCCTCTAACGTGTAGTGGATTCCTACTACACGTTTCTCAACGGTTATCGATGCGCCTGTTGCAAGGCGCACCGTCATCCTTGTGAGGGGAATGTCGCGCTCAACGAACTTGAGCCTACGACCCTCTAGTGACTGGCGACGAACAAAGTTGTTCGACGCCCCACAGTCTACTAGGGCACGAAGCGACAAGTCATTTGTCGCTTCCAACTTCAAGGTGATGAGCGAAACATCATCACCAGGTGCAGAGACACACAATGATTGTGTATCTGGAGCAACTTTCGTCAAGAGGTTTGCAAATTCTCTTGAGGTTGCTGGATCAGTAGGGCGCTCCGCCCCTACTGACCCCGACCATTTTTTGATGGCCCGTCTCGCTGTTGCGGCTTCGCAACAGCGCTGGACCCACGCCCATTGCCCTTTCTAACGAATGGTCGTCCATTTCGCTCAGTACTGTTTGGTACTGGGCGCGGAGCACTACACTCGTATGCGTAGTGCCCTAACTTCTGACAGCGATTGCACCTCTGCAATCGCTTGTTGCTTGTAGAGCGAGGTCTCTCGCTCTCAACATAACAGAGGTCCATTGGTTCTGGACCTCCGATCTCTTGTCGTCTCGGTGGACGGTAAGAGTTTGAGCTAGCATGAGCCTGTCTCATGCTAAAGTCTTCCTGTTCCGCGGCTGATATCGCTTCTTCAAGCGTATTCAGCTCAAGGCGGAACAGGTGGCTCCTGACGGGCCCTTCTGCGAGCCCTTGCATGAACACCGTAATCAACGTGTGTTCATGAACTGGGTTTGCAGTTATACTACTCGCAAGGAGTCGTATATGTTGTGCGTAAGCGTGCACATCACGCTTACCCTGCTTGAGTTTCAGGAGATCTGAACGAGCCCTGAACTCAGCACGTGGCGGCTCAAACGTTTGTCTGAGCCGGGACTTGAAGTCATCTAGCGACCTAAACACATTTGGGTCGCTACTCTCGAGTCCCAGGGACCAAGTTTTGGCACGCCCTGCCAAGTGGGTCTGAGCAAATGTGAGTTTCATTTGCTCATCTTCGACGCGACGAGCCCTTAGGGCTCTGTCGAGTTCGACAAACCATAGTAACAGGGAGTCCTCCGGGACTCCACTGTACTTGGAGATGTCGACTTTCATCACTTCGGGACGACGCGCATGCGCCGTCCCGCCCACAGCAGCATGGAATTGCTGCTGTCTCAACAGCTCCGTCTGTTGAGCACCGAGTTCTCTCAACTGCTCGGCCTGTTGAGAGCCTTGCTGGTGAAGCAAGGCTACTTTCTCCCTCTCGAGAGCAAGTTCATTGTGAATGAACTTGGCGATAGCAGCATGTTGTTGGTCTCTGTCTAGAGACTCCAACATGGTGCTGACGACGAGTTCGCCTACGGTAGAACTCATTCGTTCTACCGCACCCCATTCGATGTCACTCAAATGGGTAAACCCTTCACGCGTGGCGTGAAAGGTGTCTTCTTCATCCAACATGTTCATGTTGGATGATGTGGTCCTTGGAAGGACTACTAAGTGCTACCAGGTGTAACGGGGCACACCCTTGCGTAACTTAACGCAAGGGATTTGGGTGCCCCGACGGACGTACACGTGGCGAGCGAGGAAGCGTAGGTAGGGTAAAAGTAGAACTGTTATATTAATAAATTAAGTCTTTAAACTACTGTCTCTTCGTTTGACTTAATTCAATTATACTAATATAACTGCATGTATGGTGACGTCTCGTCACCACTCATTGCGCGCGTCTTGCGGCGATTGGTGGGTTGATATCATCACGATATCAACCAATGAACAGACCCTTCTGGTCGACCCTTCAATATCACCGCTTCGGTGATATTGTTTAAAGAATATCCATCTTTATATTCTTTATTGTCACTTTCCTTAAGTGACAATATTATGTAACGGGCTGCCCCGTTACATTCCAGGTGATCCAGAAAAAGTAAAGGCTGCTGTGGGCAGCTACTGGAACTTTCTGTTCCAGATGCGGCTACTTTTCCGTGGCGAGACCCTTGCCGCGCTACGTAAGATCCATAAACCCGCACTACGTGGTAGCTAGTCTGAACGGAAGGAAGTGCGTGTTGCTTTGCTTCTCATGTAGTCCATGTCTTATCGTGCGCTGTCCTCTTACTCACTCTCTTTTACGTCTTGTTTATCACACTAGAGTTCACTTGACACGATACTTGTGTCGATCAAACGTGTACTTGCTAATTTGTCGTTGGTATCGAAGGCGTTGTGCGCACACTGCGTACAAGTTTCATACACAGAGGACAAAGACCTTGATCCAGATCAGATCCAGGTCAGCAACTTCGCCAGGATCATGCGCAATGTCTGGACGCATAGAAGTCGCTATATACATCAACGCTGCTTTTGCCACACACTGAGGATCGACTCCGTTGTCATTCGACAACCCATATCGAACTCCACTTTCCCGCTCTGGTCTCAAGCTTCTGTCGTGCCAGGTCGTGGACGCAAATTACAATGTAGTGCACGACAGGAAGTCAGCATGGACTGAAAATGTCTCGTAATGAGCGAGCAAGCAAGCTATTTGATGACAAGCGTTGCTTGGGTTATCAGCAAATATTTTATAGTGTCATCTCTTCTGCTCGTTGCACGACAACTTGTAGTCGTCGATACGAACTTAGCACCGTCGTGCGGCACCGCTTCTAGGGTATGCAAGCGCGTCCAATAGTCAAATGAAACGTACGAGGAAGAATCGACAATGCTTGGAGTCACTCGAAGCGTTGTTGATTCTTCTTGATGCCTTTATCAGTGTTTGTCCGGTTCATCCTCCGTATCGACTAGCAACAAAACTGCTGTCGTCTTCTCATCTTTTAGTCCAAGCGAGCGGCCCCAGGAAAGTTGCAAGCGCCAATACGGCTTCACTCTTGCGCGACATTAGCCGTCAAACGCATCGACCGAACCGCATTTATCTACCTGTCGTCGCTGAAACGAAAAAACCTGATTTCCTGTCAAGTATTGCAACAAGACAAACGGATTATGTGTACCAGCAGTAGAAGGACCTAGCGGATCATAAGCTGACTTTGACCATCTCCGTGGTCAGGTAAGCTGTAGGGCACTGCGTGATTACATGCACGTACCTGCAACCACACTGTGCTCCTACTTCGTCATGTTATGCCTCGCTAGAGTTGGGTTGTTCCCACATGCATGGCAATAGGTGCTTGACCTTGAATGGCTGGAGCTTGGAGCTATCAAAAGGCTGCGGATCAGGGGATCTATCAATGGCTTCATCTTGAGTGGCGATGAACTATACACCCATATAAAACAATTGATAAGTTAACGTAGGAATGGTGCCTGCAGCATCGTACTCGTCTGGGCTATATCAGAGCTCACCAAACCTGTTCATGACCATGGAGTCTTCATCATCCGAAAATAAAGCTCCGATGATATATGGACTCGTATTTTCCGAACCCATACGGTGCTGTAAAGAAATAGAGTGACATCGTGTATATTGATAGATCAGGATAGATGCAGAGGAACCCTGCCAACTATCGTGCGTTGCAGCCAACATGTGTTGTGGCACGTTCTGTGCATAAAGTCGAGACCATTCGCTTCCTGCGATCCTGATTTTTTGACAAAGTGGCAAAAAAAAGTCAGCGTCACTCATTACTTTAGACTACCATGAAGTCACGATCGACGCCTCGTTTCCATCGGACCGTTCGTGTTCAGTTGACAGAGACGCTTTGACATGGCTACATCGTAACCGCTCCCTCGGAGAGCTCTTTGTCGTGTAAAACGCTCAATTCTTTCCTTTCTCTCGACTCTCTTTCCACGCACAGTGTGCGATATCCTCCACACTACATCTCTCTCCAACTATAGTATCCCGAATCGATCCGCCTCTCGCTCTCTCTCTCTCTCCCTGTACGTGTGTAGCCAGCATGACTCGCCCCTCGCTCTTACATCACCTAAGCGCCTTCACGTCAGTCCTCGTCACGGCCTCTGTAAGCGCTCACGTCCCCGTGTACGACGCACTGGTCGCGGCGTTGCCCCCCGCACCTTTCGACATGTACATCTTAGCTCAGAGTTGGCAACCTGCTTTCTGCTTCCAGAAGGAAGAGCAGTACCCCGGGTGCCGCGCCCCGCAGCGCTACTGGCGCTCGCACCTGACGCTGCACGGGCTGTGGCCGGAGCTCGCAGGGAGTGCCCCGCCGAGCTTTTGCTCGGGCGAAGCCTTCGACGCCGAAACAATTGAGCGCGAGCTCGGCATTGACACGCTGCACGAGTTCTGGCCCGACGTCAAGTTCCAGGAAGCGTCGCCAAAGTATACGGACTTTTGGAAGCACGAGTGGGCGCGCCATGGCACGTGCTCGGGCCTCAAGCAGGTCGCGTACTTTGCCAGTGCGATCAATCTCGAGCGCAACGAGACGTTGGCCCCTACGCCCGAACTCCTGCAGGACCACGTGGGCGGGCGTGTTGACGTCCAGGAGCTCCGCAAAGCGTTCGGGGACGCTGCTTTGCAGTGCCAACACTCGCGCGTGGGCGACACGTACGTCACGATGTTCTCGCAAGTGCTGACGTGCTGGCACAAGGACGAGCACAATGTACCGACGCAACGCAGTGCGTGCCCGCCCCATATCCACTCGGAAGACACGTGCGGGAAAGGAACCGTGACCATTCCTGGCTTCCGTGCTGCCGACGAGGACGACGCGGATCAATGAGGCGAGCTCGATGGACGTCATTCGGGAGTCAAGAAGGCACGTGACAGGTGAGATGGAGCGAGTAAGTGAGCACGTACAAAGCTCAGTGGAGAGAGTGCACCGCCAAAGCTGCGGCCACGTCGTTCTGAGCGCTGCTTAGTACAGTGCTGAGCGTCGATAATTGACTTGACACCAATGCACTGCTGCCCGCAGCTTTCAATTGGCGTTCAGGTTGTGCTTCTGTTCGCGCGACGATGTGCTAGCGGGTACATGTGGCGAGGGGTGTCTTCGTACCTCCCCCCCCCC
The DNA here is from genome assembly GCA_947650285.1 of Hyaloperonospora brassicae. NCBI lineage: Eukaryota > Oomycota > Peronosporomycetes > Peronosporales > Peronosporaceae > Hyaloperonospora > Hyaloperonospora brassicae. The sequence continues at coordinate 29,664 of CANTFL010000416.1, read as the reverse complement.
CTTTCGTCTCTTGCGTCCCTGTAAGAAGGACCTTATCGATGACAAATCAGGTGGTTGCGAGGCAGTTACGCTGAACGACAGAGCCCACTGGCGTCACATCCGATCTTACACTACCTGTCGATCCTATGGTATGGTATGGTATGGTATGGTATGCTAAGGTATACCTATGACTCTGGTGCCAGATGAATGGGCGGAAGACAAGCAGAGCAACATGCGATCGAGTGTAACGCAATTCTTTCATTCGTCGCGCTGGGCTTTCGGTCGTCTGTGGTTCTTCTGCCACGTCCGCATGGCCGCTCGTTGCTATCTAATCTACTACCTCACTAACACGCTATGCCACATTGCCGCCCGCTACGCGACTCGGGGATCGGAGGCAGGGGGAAATCGACTCGACGATCCCTACCAGCCTTTCCGTTTAGCTTCTCTCTCTCACTAGCACATGGACGCTCGCACGAGCGAGACACGGAGGGGCGGGAGCACGAGTGTGGACGTTGCGACGGTCACGGGGGACCCACTGCGCTGCTGGGGGGTCCAGTAGCAAGTACGACGCGACACGTCGTCGGTGATCGTGAGCTTCGGCAGTTTGCTCATGCCCAGAGGCGTTGGGGTCCCCTCTGCAGACGCCGGTGCATAGTGCTGTGAGCTGAAGAAGGCCGATTCGGCCGGAGGTTGCACGTGGTAGACAATCTGCGGCTCGGTGAGCTTCACACTTGCTGCAGCATGTCCCGGATGCTGTACTTGTTGCTGCTGCTGCTGTAGTTGCTGTTGTTTCTGGGCCCGCACGACGCTATTAATGTCGTCGTAGCTCCGTTTCCGAGCCAGAGGGGCCACGGCCTTGTGCGTCGGCGTGGGGGGCAGCGCCGCTGCTGTCTTGGCACAGTACACTGCGCTGTCTTTGACCAGGACTGTGCTCGCGGCTTCCAGGGCCTCTTCGTCTTCAATGCTCTGGATGAACGCCCGACGGAGACCCGTCAAGTGCAGCGTCGCCTGCTCTTTCGAGCGCGCGGCCGTCGTCGAGTCTTGTGCACAGGGGTAGTACGCCCGTCGGCCGATCTTGGGGTTGATCTTGATCCCGGCAAAGACTGACCCAGGGAGCAGCTTCTTGGAAATCCGCATGGGGTCGCAGTGGAGCTGCTGGGCCAAGTACCCCCGGAGCGTCGTGCCGTATTGGATCGCGAGCAGCCCGTCGCAAAAGTACGAGATCGTTGCGGCCGCGTAGTCCTCTTCGGCTCGGGTCCACTTGCCCCGTCGGAGCGGCCCCGAGAGCGTGAGGTCGACGGGGGGCGACGACACGGAGCGAGGCAGGAGGTGGTGGGGCGACGGCTGACGAGTAGGGTAGACGTACTGCGTGGGCGAGTATGGCGACTGTGGAAACGGCTGGTGATGGGGCTTTCGCGGATGGCTGAGCGGTGGGAGGATCGTCGTCGTCGTCGGGTGGTGGTGCAGTAGTGAGGTGTTGGCGAGCAGTGGCAGATGAGGTTGAGGCATCTTGTCGTCCCAAGGGAGTGAGTGGGTATACGAGGCGAATGGAGTGTGGGGGACGTGGGGAATTGGGAAATGACAGGAGCTGAGTCTGTTGAGTCGATCGCGACTTGACTCGACTCTTTTGCCACCGCCGTCTCCTCCGCCTCCTCCTCTTGGCCACTTGCATATCTCTTCCCGGGCTCTTGGTCAAGAGACTTTCGCGATAGACGGTGCATGTCGAAGCGAGGTCGTTGCTCGCTTCATCTTTTTGCTGGAACGTTGGCCGGCACAAGGGTTCACCACGACCACGACCACGTCGGGCCAGCCGGTCTCACGTTCCACCGATCGAGCGAGGGCGCACTTGCGAGGCCGATAGGCAGCAAACGACGGGCATCGTCCCCCATCGGTCGTTCTCGCTGGCAAAAACGCGCATCAAGCTGTACTGCTACTGCTGCTGCTGCTATCGACAACACTGTGGTGCAAGACGCTTACGTTTTGACTTTTCCGATCGACGGGTTGCAGGCAGCAAACGCCGCTGCGTGAAACACGAGACGTGGCACGTTGGGAAGAAGACTGCAGCCCTTCTCTCGCTCGCACTCACTCACTCATCCACTTGGGCGCGTGCAGAAGACACGCGCTGACCACTCGGGTAGAGTAAACGTGTTCCTTGAAGATGTGCACGCAACGTGCAAAGCACCACACGGCTGTGGCCAGCACTTGATGCTGACTCGGACGGTTGGGTCTTTGTAGATCGGCGCGGGGGGAGGAGGGGGGCAGCAGGGCACAGGGCAGGGTCCGTGGGGCTTCGTTGGTCGGTCCACTGCGAGGAAGAGAGGGGCGCAAGGGGGTTTCCACTAGTTGGCGGGTGCCAGCTCGACCTCCGTCGGTGGCAAGCGGCGGCAGTACCCCGTCGAGGGACTGGAGACGCGGGCACGCATTGAGGTCGACCACGAGGGGGCGACGTACGGCCGACGAGGTGGGAGGGGGGGCAAACGGAACTTCGATCCGGTCGCCTGCGCTATCTATCTAGTCTCTTCTACCGTCAACAAGTCACACGACCTCAGACTGTACTGCACGCCTTCCAGGCTAATCTCCTCGGAAGGCCGTCGCCCTCAACCCCAGCCCACCCTCGCGCGCGCGCGACACCTCAACACCGCAGTCGTACCTGTTTTTCTTCGCAGAGCTGACGAATGAGCACCTGACCGCTGTCCACAAGAGCTTACAATCCGGGGGTCGACAGCAGCTGCAGCAGCGCCAGCAGCATCCTGTCTTTCCGACAAGACCTTGAAGCGAATCGGCGAAAGAAGCCCAGCTGTCAGCTGCGAACAGAGAGCCTTTCTGAGCAGCAGGGGTGCCGACCGTAGCGACTCTCAGCGCAAACGTTAGCACGACCACCACGTACGTTGCACAGCACAACCGTAGTCCGATCTTTGCAGGCGGATGACTAGTCCGCATAGTCATGCCGACAAGAGGGAGGGAGGGAGGCAACGGGAGAAGAGGTAGCCAGGTAGGTAGTAGGTAGGTAGATGATCGGTCGGTCGTACAGTAAGTAGTTCGCGGGCCGCGTGACTCAGTAGATCGCTACGAGCGCTTCGCGCCAGCGCCCAGCTGGACTTGTTGCGACGGAGACGCACCTCAGACGCAGGTCTCAGCGGTCGCCTTCGTCTGGCTGCCCGACGAAAGGAGACCATGCAAAGACGTGGGGATTGCGTTCAGCGCGACGTTGGACAGCGTCCGCACTGCCGACGTGGTCGTTGCACGACCGTCGCGTCCCGCGTGGCCAGACGTCGTCGGCCCCCGACGCCAAAGTACGAGCTGGTCACAGTGTGTACGTTCTTCTTTTCCACGGCCACCTACGGTCCTTACGTGGGACGGTGAAGTAGGTGGCAAATCATGCCAAGACGTTCCTCTGCAGTAGCAGCGCGGGCAGCACTAGCGGCTTCCGGCACTCAACTCGGAGGCGGCTCGTCTTCTATCATGCCGTCTCTGCGTTGGTGGGTGGAGACGGCGACGTTGTCTCTGCAAGCACTTCATTGCACGGACAACGAGGTGCGTTCTGGCCACGCGCCTTCACGTCCACGTGGTGGTCGTATTGTCTGATGGGGTCGATCGTCTGTGCTGCTCGGATAAGACCGCCGCGGTCGACGAGCCTGACGGATCGAGGAAGAGGGCGCTCGATGCGTGTTGGAGGCCGCCGCTGCTGTCCCTACGTCGAGAACAGGAACGACCATGGCGCTGTGCCTGATCGGAAGTAATCTTCAAGAATAGCGACACCTGCCAAAGTTCACAGCTTGAATCGCCGTGCATGACGCCACGAACGAAACGTGAGCGCAGAGCGGCTGCGTCTGATCGTGACCTCAAAAGACGGGGCACGAGGCAGTAATGAGGTAGGCCTCAACTCGTGTTGAGGCGCGAGAAGACACATACACAGCATGTGCAGAGGACTACCGCGTTGGATTTGACAGCCATGAGGCGTGGAGGCGAGAAGGCGGTCCGAAACTTTCCGCGCGGTGACTCGGTGCAATTGCCGGTCGGAAAAAGGTGTTGAAAGGTCCAGAGGAGAGCGGCGAGGGGGCGGAGCTTTCGGAATGTAGGACTCAACGGTCGGACCAGCTTTGACGTCTGTCTGTGTGTGTGCAGAGCTTATTGCACGATCGGATAACGCTTCCCATGTCGAAGCTAAGGTCCAGCCGGCAACACGAAAAAAAACAGCACGGGTCCGACCGACTAGCGCTACCACGTCCGTGCTCTCGTCGCGCATGAGGCTCGTCTCGGCCCGACGACAGTACAAAGCGCTCGACAGAGACGGACAGCGTTTTTGTTTTTGCCGGGCAGGCAGGGGCGGGCGGTAGCACCGAAACCGCGTGAGGCTTTTCTGTCAACTTGTCAGCGGCATGGGCACACGCCGTCTGTGGGCAGGCAGTATGCGTCTGCATACCACGTGGAGCAGAGAGGCCAGCCACGGTACGATCGCGGCCACGTGCGTCGACACTGCCCTTCTAACACCTGCGTCTGAGCCTTCTCGTTGCTTCGTCGAGAAGGCGCGCGAGCGGTCCGAGACAGTTACAGTACCACGGAGCATTCTGAGGCACCACCACTGCGGTGTGGGGTGACGTGCACACTTGCAGTGGTGCAAGTTACCAGGAAGTGCTCGTTGGTCAGGTTAGCTGCTGTCTTCCTCTGTACACGGCCACGCACAGAAACAGCCAAAAAGCGGTGAGACGTTGTTGTGCTGCAGAAGGAGCGTCCCTCAAAGCTAAAGAGATCGATCAGGACCTGCCATTACTTCGTGTAGACGGACGGCGTTGACAGGTGGGCCAGACGCGACGACATGTATGAGTTAGCGCGCTCGACCACAGTACCGCCACTTGCGTTTCTGGTCGCAGCGACTGTCCACGTCCGCTGGCAACTATTGCACCCTATGAAGACACGTCGATGGCGCATATCGACGGCTGCGTCTTCCTACTTCCAATCCTCGTGACTGGCGCCTTCCGATCGCACTCTCAAGGTCTCCGTCGCCATGATTCTGGTTGTTACTCACGCTTTGGTGGTCGCTCGTGGAACGTCAACTTTACCCGCGTTGGTCCCGGTACCTTCCTTGGCAGTCTCATCTTTATCGTATTGCATCCGTCTCGTCCGGCGTCCCTCGTCTGACGGAGTCGCCATCACGACGATCGCAAACATCGCTCATACTCACGTCTTGCAGGCCACGGAACGGCGTCACATACGCCGTTACATACACACAGAACGATGGGCTTTCGCATTGCAACGCTCGATCGTAGTGCATGACACAGCAAGAAGGAGCTACTGCATGTGCCTACAGGCTACGTCGTGGACTGCGAGAGACGGTATGCTCGATGCAACGCAATGGTAGTGAGTGAAAGACTGATCTTATGCAGAACGCTACCGAAGAATTGACAACACAGTGACAACGTGCCACGAGTTGTCATGCAACTAGTCGGGAAGGTTTGTTCATCGCAAACTTGTGCATTGATGGCGACTCGCGCGACGACGCCTTGTCTTGGAAACGATGACAGGTTCGCTGGTTACTGAGATATTGTCGGCACATTCCACACAGCATGCACCGATTTCGATCTATCGAAAGTTATCGGCGCACAGTCGATTCCCTCGTTCGACCACCGAATCCATTGACATGTTGCGGTCCTTGCCCTGTGACATACGGAGTGATGTGCTGCAACGTGGTAAGCAGCAAATGACCGCCGACCAGATACTTCGCCCTGGAGAAGGTAATGCAATCCAGGACGTGCGATATTCGCATTCTTTTCCCCATGTTCACACACTGTCTGTCTACGTGCAGGAAGAGTGCTCGCGTCCTCAAACTCGCTCACTTTGTTCTTCTTTGCTTTCTTGGCAGGTACGATAAGTCAATCAGCTTCTGTTGCGACGTTGCATCCATCCTCTTCAGCGCAGGGCATCACATCCTTTTGTCGGAGTGCCAGCGACATGTGTGCGCTAACGGGTGCTTGGTCTACCGTACCACGCGACGGGCGTATCATCACTCGGTTTCTGTACGTCCCACGGACCCAGCTGTTACTCTTACGCACACATGCCACCCGCATCAGAGAATCACGCACACTCGGAGGTGCTGCGCTTCGACAGCTTGTTCCCGACGAGAGGCCGTGTGCTCGGTTTTGGCGTTCCCGGCGGTACGACAGAGCTGTACGTATCAGACATGTTCGAAGACCTTGCTATGGTCTGAAGGGGATCCAAGCGGCAGTTGCGGCACCGTGACGGTTGATGCTTACGTAAGGCACCGGGCGGGATACTGTTACTGACAGTATGTACTGCGAGAACAATCGAAGGAAGGTACATTATCGGCAACTAGTTGGCAAAGAGTATTCATGTTGAGAATCTGTTTGAATCATGTCATACCAACAAGCAGGTGTAGTCTTCTCAACCTCGTTGATCCTTTGTATGTTGTGACTTTTTGTAAGGAGCTCCGTTGACCGCAGCGCCCCGCATATCCTGTCTTTCTCCCTTGGCCAGTTGATGAGTGTGACAACGCCTGTGTGACTTCGCTGAACCCGTCAGGTGTGTGTTGCGCGGATACACATTGGCATCTTGGAATACACTGACGAAAGGTAAGCGGATAGGGTAGAGAGTCCCCGGGGAACCCACCCTACCATGGCGTTATCGTTGGCTCGAGTCTCACAGCCGCTTACGCTAACACGAGTCAAAACTGGGGATTGCGATGGGTATTGATAGTATGAAAGAGACAGCAGCTATGCTTAGTTGATGACATGAAACATACTGTACCAAACCCACTTTTGGGCTTTCGAATGGACCATAAAGTTTGCTCTACGAACGACCAAGACGACGTAATTTATGTAGTTTACATGCTCAGCAAGCGACGACTTGAAGGTCAAAGCGAGGCCTTCGAGGAAATTAACATACATGCTGTGATTTTACGTGCTGTGATTGTACAAGATATAGATCCACCTAACATCTCTGAGGTTGTCGAATGCAGTGTAGAACGTCAGTACGTAACTTCTCGACTAGAGGGCCCACGAGTAGATGCAAAAGAGAGAGTGCGATTCATGTCGTTATCTCCTGACTCGCTATCAAATTCCCGTGGCAGGAGAAATCCGTAAAATGAAACTCCACAGCTGTTCGGCGCAAATATGATACCCGTAACGATATCTGCTTCAAATCTTGGTGCATCACGTCAAAGCTTCCTTGCAAAATGAAGTGTTCTACGAAGCTACGGTGACGGCGGATGAAAACGAGTAAGCGTGTGTGGCGGTCATGCTATAATCTGTTTTTTAGCTGATGCACATGTTCATGACATGGCGACTGCGACTGCGAAAAACAGCACATCGCATGTGCCAGGTGGGGACGCATATCTGCTTTTCGCGTCTACGCATCATTTTGTGATCATGGCAAGTGCTTGGGCTACGCTTCGGTAACAGGATCCGCAGCATGTGTGTTCTTGGATTCTACCGGGGTGGCACATGGACGATAGTCCATCGATTCCATGAATCCATGAACCTCTCCATGTAGATGAGCGTATCGTCGTTTACAGCTAGATACATGACATATCCTTCGAGATCAGTGGCCCAAGGTCCGGGCCACCTGGACGCACAGATGTAGATGCAGAGATTCACTCACCAAGTCGATTCGAGGGTGATGCATATGCTTCACGCACGGCTCTTTTAGGGTCGCTTTGCACAAATTGAGTAAAGGATCGAACTATCACCCACCCTTTGTATCGATCCGATTTGGCTGCAACAGCGGTGCACTATCCCTCCACCAGCCAGAAACGCGGCCTATGCGGCTGCAACATACCAGGGTAGAATAGGATCCTTCTCTTCTTGTTTTGGCAGAGATGCACGCGAAGTGCAGGACCAAGCGAGTCAAGGACCATTGCTTTATAAATCGGAGGGGGCGCGCCGAAGTGCCGGGGATACAGAAGATCATGACAATCCAGACTGCGACTAAATCCATCCGTTGCACGGCTGAACATAAGGGACTCGTTTGGCCTGCGCAAGGCGCACTGGGTATGACATCTGTCAAGACTTGAGGTATGAGATGCCAATATATGCCATACTCAGGCGACTTTTTACCGCGATCCACTCAAAGCGCGACACACCCGAAGTATATATCGGCGAAGCAGAACACTTGCAGAACAACTGAGGGTGTTTGCGTGGACCCATCATATCTTCCACTTCGACCAGATGACGGATTAGCGAGCCATCAACAGCAATGGATATGGCGACGATCGTATAAGCGATTCAGAATGAGGCAGATACATTGACACCCCCCATGGGCTGCGATACTAGACGCGCTTTCTTGTAACCTTGGTCGCTGGTGTGGATTATCACTCGCCGATGAGCGGAGGCGCTTGCGGATAATGTACTGAAAGTTCCTCAAGTAGTCTGCATCTGCTGTCAAGAAATTAGCACATATTATAGCACCAAGTGATAAAGAGTAGTCCCTCCATATAAAACCCCCTATCGAGGATACAAATGTTCCAGTTCGAGAAACTCCGTGTCTCGCACTAAACTGCGTCCCTTGATAATATTGAATGGTGACTCGATATAAGAGCCTTATGATACAGGGTAACAAAACAGCGCCAACCACCAACCAATTATACTTGCCACAGTCCCGCTTTGCATTCTAATTTTATATCGAGCTGGGAGGAGGTTCCCGAGCAAGTAATTCGTTATTGATGGAACAAGTGTGATATCGTGGGAGCGTTGACGATGGCCGATCTCACCCAACTACGCGACTACTACAAACGCATTGCTAGATCTGCTGGGGACCAGCTGACCAAGCTCATGGAGGTTTTGACTTGCGGCATCAGTGGCGACGAGCACATCGGTGCAGATGAAGACGAGGCGATTGAGTGCGACTCAGACAGGATAGAGCGTAAGGCGGTTGAGTACGTCATGGGTGGTGACAGTGCCGACGAGGTGACAATCAGACTATTCGAGGCTCTTGAATGTTGTCTCCGTCTATCAAACTTTCTCTCGCTGCAGTACGACAGTGACAAATTGACCAAGAAAATGGTAAGTATTACCGAGAACGATAAAAATAAGGGCTCGATGCGAAAGACTCAGTGTACCATAATGAATTTCCTAGAATGGGTCCAGATTGACCCGCCATGTAAGCGAGTTTTATGTAAGAAACGAGGCAAAAGCGCCACACGTTTTGGTCTGCTATATGGAGGGACGACTTTATGGAGTTCTTGATGGACGGACACTTTCGGGTCGGTAGATAAGATCAATCTGACAGAACCGACTGTGCGGTAGACCCTCGTCTGACGTACGAGTCAAGATACTTACAGCCATCAACTATACGTCGCTATCCAGCGTCTCCAAGTATATGCGGGCATTTAGTTCGATCGACTGCTGCCAACACAGCATTAAAGAGGAGAGTCCAGCCCCACTCCCTCGTTCTTGTACGCTATGAGATTTGGACTGACCGAGCATTCGTGTTAAAGTTCAGCCAAACGATGCATTTTTATTTGAACGGGACAGATAAAATTATATCGCATCTATTTCTAATGTAATATACTTAAATCTAATTGGAATAGCGATTAGAGAGGCCTGGATGCCGTGAAGTCGTGTCAAAAACGCGTAAAGTCTGTGCCAGAGCACTTACCAGACAATTGTACGAAATCCATTGAAACTGCATTAGGCACCCAACCGATCATGAGACCTATGTTGGCGCACTGCATGCACAGCCTATTTGCTACACGGAATTCAATCAGCTTCCATGTATAGTCGCGCCGTTCGTGAATGATCGCATCTTTCGAGACGCCGATCGGAGCTAGTACAATGGGGCTGCTTGCTGCAAGCGTGTTCATTGATGATAGATATTCTTGTGGGCATACAGCATCATCGCACCCCAACGTTCGTGATGAAGTTCCGCTCAGAAAAGTATTGGGTAAAAAGACATCGTCATGGCCAGCTGCATCGATCATGTCCGCAAGCATCCCACGCAAACCAAGGTAGTTAGGATGGACGGCCAGTGTTTTCAGGCACAGCTGCCGATACTAACGAATATACTCATTCTTTTCTCATTCTTTACAATATAGGGCAAGTCCAACGTGCTGCAGACCATGCGCCGTGATGACTAGCCACATACTTCTACGACGCCAAAAAGGATTCTCGATGATACAGTTTTCACAAATTATTTTCTCCTGTAAATGCCATCTCTCCGTGTTATTGTTTGCAACGTTGGACATTGCTATCCGGGTCGAGGGCTCGATCCATTTGCAGAAGTGATTTAGAGGTATGCCTTGTGGTGTAGTATTTTACAAGGTACACAGCGCCTGCTTCTAGATTACCCACGCCTCGATGACCAATGTAGCGCGTTCACTGACTTACTTGAAAAGTATCTGTTCTCCATAGCTATTAGTGAAAAATAGACCGCACGTGTAACGGGGCACGCCTTGTGTCAATTAAAAACAACGTTGTGTGCACCCGACGTCACGTACACGTGGCGTGAGGAAGCGCAGCGAAGTAGGCAGAACTCGAAAGTTCTGTCTAAGGGGAAAAGTAGAACTGCATTTTACATAGTTAAGCTTCTTTCTAAATCATCTTTCGTCTCAATCTAACTATATTAAATTACAATCTCTTTTGTGGGTTTCTTGCTCACCACCCATTGCGCGCGTCCAGCAGCGATTGGTGGTTAATTTGGATGATGTAGATGTTACATCAACCAAGAAGTGGAGCAACCACGGATATTAACCTTGGGGGTAATATTCCGACAAGAACACCTCTTCTCGAGTGATGTTGATTGAATATTATCAAAATAGATAATACTCAAAATTTATACTTTCTGTCAATTTTTATGTAACGGGCTCATTCCGTCACATCAGCCACTAAAGTGAATGGTTTTTGATTGGCGAAAGAGTGACCACCGTTGGGTCGCTCTGTGGGAAAGGTAGCACTTGTTGGTTGTGCCCAACGTATTCAGCCTTTCAGCGCATGACGAGTCCGTCCATGCGCTGCGCGAACTAGGCCGCGAATGAAGCGGCTGCACGCATCCGTGAAGCCGAGAGCAACCTGTCCCAGACTCAGCAGCAGGTGTTAAGTTATCTGCTGTTGCCAGTAAGCAGTCTGAAACGCCCGTAGTTGCAGGAGAACGTGGTCATCCACGTGGAGCTCCTTCACCCGCAGCTTCGGCTTCGGATGGTAGTCCCATGGACCAAGATCACGATATGGATGTGGTATATCCTGGCGAGTAGGATTCTTCCGACTCGAAACCGTCCGCAAAACCCGACCGTACGGTTGCCGAAAAAACGACTGCTGCTCCTCGCGGCAGGCTCGATAAAAACTTGCGCCATTAGATGTTCTGTTCATCCGACGAGTCTGAACTCGTCGCCGGGATCGAACCGATCGCGCTCATGCTGACGAGGCGAGACAAAACATTAGGACGTAAGTCTTCATGAGAATGTCAATGACTCTTCACGGAGTCATCGTAGCCATAGCCGCATCAACACTAGGTATTGCGGCGACAGTGTTGCCAGCTCTCGTGTTGGCACCACGCAGGAGGAGCAGGATCGCAAAGCGTTGCGATCTGCTCCTGAGAACAAGCCATGGATGCATACCTTTAGCGACTTGATAGATTGGTATGGTTACACCAGTGGGAGTTGTCGGATTCCACTATTTGACTCGTCAAGGATCTATGGACTTGCTCCCAGTGCGAGGAACGATCGCACTGAGCATGAATTTTACATCAATGTCTTTTCAGAAATCGATGGAACCACGGCAACCAGAAGCGAGACGATTTCTCGTTGGCTCAGGCGTATGACTAGTTTATAAGCAACAATGAGAATGTTGGTAGTGACACTTGGTTGGGCAAACTTACTGCAGCTCGCAATAAGTTTAAACAAAATTCTCTAACCGGTGCTTGGTCCAAGTTGCGGCGATTGTCTCGAGAGGCAGGTTTAGCTTGCCTCTCGTGGGGAGAGAAATTTCAGAGTTGTATTGAAAATTCTACTCGGGCCCCTAGGGAGGATTTCCTCCCATATCAACCCTACTGGAGGGCGCGTATCTCTCCCGAAATTTACCAAGTAATTAAAAATTTACAATCCTTTTACGAACGCTTCGGGCGCTCGTACGAAAATGGCCATCCATCTTCAAAGGGTGGGCCACATCGTACTGCTCGACGAGACCGGGCACATCCATCGTAGCTGGGAACAGGGCTCCCAGCTGTTTCACGAGGGTGGATACCCCCGCCACTGGACGAGGTAACTCGTCCTTGATCCTGAAGCGTCACGGTGGTTCAAAATAAGCTTCACAAGGAAGCGTTGAACACCGTGTGAGTCTACCAAAGGATGTGGAGGGAGGTTATACCCTCCTCCAAGTTGTTTGGCTAACCATCTCGATTAATGCGAGATCGTTCGCTCAATCGATCGATTGCGCGAGGATTTGGAGCACGAGAGGGACAGGCGCTACGATCTGACAGACTCTGTGCGGCAGCACCACAAGGATCGTGAGGCTCATAAAGCGAAGCATAGTGCCGATTACGCCTTCGCAAAACTTTAGGTCGAGCTCGATGTCCGCTCCCTCGTTGAAGGGCTGAGGATAGCTAGCAGAGAGATCTCTGGGCTGCGTGGAGACGTCTCCTCACTATGCGTCCATATTAATCGTCTGGTGTGCGAGCGCAAGAACCTAATGGAGGTTTTTGAGCGTAAAGGCTATTATCATCGTCGGAAGAGGGCTCGTACGGACAGGACGGGCGGAGACGCCCCACGCAAAACGTAGCATGCGTGCGCATCCTACCTGTCAGCTCGATCGTGTATGCGTCGCTTTGTCGGCTTAGAGCACGAAAGGGGCCGATGTACTTGGGCAGTAGTTTGGTGATGTACACGTTAGTTACTACATGTCTAGGTAAGGTTACCGTAGATAGTTGGACTAAGTCGCCTTCGATAAATGAAAGAACGTTTGCTCTTCCATTCTTGTCAGCGTTCCGTTTCTGCCGGTTCACCGCATGATACATGTAATCCTGCAAGAAACGGGCCACTGCTTCGCGAGCCAGCAAAAATCTTTCTGATGACTCGACATTGTTTTGTTCAGTTTGCAATGTGCGAACTGCAGAAATATTCCTCTCTTCTCTCTGTTCATCAGCGAGGGTGTCATCATCCTCTCTGGAACAGTCGTAGGCGATGCTGAAAATACCAGCATCGTCATCATCATCTGTATCAATAATAGCGTCAGCGCTATTATTGGGATGATCTTCTTCATCGATATCGACTTGATCGACATCGGTATCATAAGTGACGACGTTTGCGTCGACAAGTGATGAACAAGAAGCCAAAACGACTTTTGCTCAAACGAGTCTTCTTCCCCCCTTAACCAAGAGTCACACTTTAACAGGGAGGGCAGACGTGGATGGCGTAAGCCATTCACGAAGAATGGTGTATGCTGTGTCGAGTCATGCACCGAATTATTGGTGGCTAATTCCACCAGATTTAGGCATTCGCTTCAACCTGAGAACGAATAGACGTATCCTCAAATGATCTTTTCGAGGACGCGGTTGGCACGTTCCATCTGACAATCTGTTTCGGGATGGTCAGATGTTGACACTTCAACCGCGTCCCGAGTGATCGGAACACGGATTGCCTAGATCCACCGTAAACCGAGGGTCTTGGCCTGATACGAGTTCACGGGGCAACCCCTGAAGTCGAAAGATCGTGTCGATGAAGACACGAGCACAGCCCTGCGCCGTGATCGACTCAGGTATCGCAGTAAGATGTACCATCTTGCTGAACTGTTCCATGAACACAAGAATACCATTATTCTCGTGAGCTACTTCGGGGAACCCGAAGACGAAGTCCATTGAAACGGACTGCCAGCACGCTTCCGGGGCAGGAATAGGCTGTAAAGTTGCATGGGAAGAAGGGCTAGGATTCACCCGTTGTCAAACATCGAAAGCACGAATGTATTTACGCACAAAATGATATTGTCGGGTCCAACAAGAGTCACGACTTACCGTAGGGTAAGTCTTTTCCCGACTACGATGCCCGCCTGTTGGGTCTTCGTGACACTCATACATGATGCGCGAGCGCAAGTTGTTATGAGTGGGCACGACGACACTAGGCGTGTCGCCGGCAACGGCTGTACAGTACAGCAACCCGTTGCGAGTCGTATACCTATCCGAAGAGGATCGGTACAAAGCCGGTAAATCTTTCTAAGATTTACGAGATGGATTTGCCAGATGATCTATCAAGAGCAAAAGATCTTATCTTATGCGTAGGCCTTTCTCACGTCGTCAAGTAATACTGACGACGGGACACTGACCGTAAGTGTCGCAACAGTGGGCTTGTTCCCACCGTTGGGTTGCGCGCCCGGCTCAAAATCGGGTCGGCGTCAAAGTGCATCAGCGACGACGTTCAGGCGTCCTGGTGTATACTCGAAGGAGAAGTTATACTCCGCGAAGAAAGACAGCCACCTCGCCATTCTTTGCGAGAGGCGGGGACTGTTTACGGCCGTGCGTAATGACGCATGGTCCGTATAGACAACAAACGATCTATCTCCCAATCGATAGACCCGGAACTTAGCCAGTGCATATTTCATGGCAAAGAGTTCCTTGTCATTCACTGGGTAATTGCGCTCAGCTGCTTGCAGCTGACGCGACAAATAACAGATGACGCGCTCCGCTCCATCTGTGTCCAACTGCATTAACGCACAGCCGATTGCAAAATCGCTGGCGTCACAGACCACATGGAATGGTCTGTCCTGATCCGCAATCTCCAGTATGGGCGATTGCATCAAGCTTTGCTTGATACCTTCAAAGGAACGCTGGCACTCAGCGTTCCATGACCACTTCGCATTTTTCTTGAGCAGGCAAGAAAGATGAACAGTCATCTCGTCGTAGTTGCGCGAGTACTTGTGCAAGTACGCCGCTAGCCCAAGGAACTTCCTTAGTCCCTTGACATCGACTGGCACTGGCCAGTCGGTGATCGCCTTGATCTTTTCGGGATCAGGGCGTACGCCGTGTTTACCCACGATGCACCTAAGAAGTGGTATTTCGCTAGCCGCGAATATACAATTCTTGAGGTTGGCGTACAACTTATACTTGCGCATAAGTTGAAGAACCTGACGAACGTGAGTTCTGTGAACTTCAACGTCCGTCTTTCCGTCCATAGCCCGGCTATGGACGAACACATTGTCGAAGTAACTCAGTGCGAAGTCTCGCACCGGTCTCAACAGATTTGTAACACATCTGTTGAATGTTGCAGGGGCATTTCTCAGCCCCTGTGGCATCACTAGCCACTCCCACATCATAACGCTTGGGGTGCTCACTGCCGTGTACGGGGTGTCTCATTCACGTACGTGGATCTGATAGAAGCCTTCCATTAGATCAATGGACGAAACGATGGTACTCTTTGACATACCATTTATGATTACGTCCTTCCTCTGTATCGGCGTCTGAGACGGTTTCCGTTGCAGCATTCAACTTGTTGAATGCGTGCACTATCCGCCACCCTCATGTGGCATTTCGCACACAGAAGGTCGGAGAGCTGTGAGGGGATGTTGATTCCCTCACATGGCCCGCTGCTAAGCGATCGGCAAAGAACTTGTCGATCGCTATCACTTGTTCACGACGCAGTAGCCACTGCTTCATGACACAGTATTTCGAGCCCGGTTTGAGCTCGATCTCGTGTCGAGTGCCTTTGTCCTTAGGCAACTCGCAAGGTACGGATTCAGGGAACACATCCCTGAATTCGATCAAATCTTTATACAAAGGATTTGCCTGAAGTGACTCCCAGGATTGGGACGCGTATCGCTCAATCCGAGTCTTCTCATCGAGGACACTTTCGTCCATCGATGAGCTGCTGAGAACCCGTTCGTTCTCAGCAAATACTGTTGCCGACCGAATATCGGCCACGTGCTCATCCTCTGTGACGAGTATGCGGATCTGCTTGACTTTGCTACTACGCAAATCACGCAACAACCGTTTGGGTTCGAGCGTTGGCAATTGATTTGTCTCCAAGTTAACTTTGGAGGCACAATTAGACCAAGCGTATAAGCGCCTACGCTTGATCCGTCATTGACAAAGACGTTCAACGTATTGGTTTCTTCCTGGGAACTTGCTTCCACAGGTTGCCGAGGGTCTAATCCCTCTGTATATAACGTTTGAGGAATTCCTTTTTCAAGCACGTGGGGACTTATTCCCTCGACGTCTTCTGACTGTGGCTGTGCAACCACAGTCAGGAACCAATCCTCCACGGTCGACTCTCCAGTCGACCTAGGATTTCCGTGTTTCCCCCAAAGGGCAACAGGTTTCTTCCGTCTAAGATGCTGCCCGCTAGGCATGCATCCATGTCCCGGTCCACTTGAATTATTCGAGTGGTGGACCTTCGGCGCAGCCTGTACTCCTGTACAGCCGCCGGGAGCTTGCTCCACAGTGTAGTGATCAACTACACTGTGATCTTGTGCAGTCGTGCTAACGACCGTACCGCAAGTGAGGCCATCGCACTCACTCGCAGAACATCCACACGCTTGTGGACGCTCCAAGATGTTCATCTGATGGCCATCTGATGAACAAGTGTCAGGCATCTTCACGGATCGATGCTGCCAGCTCATCCTTGGCTCGTACTTTCTGAGCCAAGGTAATCCCAGGATGACATCAAATTTGTCATCCAGATCCAGTACGACGAAGTCATCATCGTACTGTTCGCCCTCCAACGTGTAGTGGATTCCTACTACACGGATCTCAACAGTAATCGATGCGCCTGTTGCAAGGCGCACCGTCATCCTTGTGAGGGGAATGTCGCGCTCAACGAACTTGAGCCTACGACTCTCTAGTGACTGGCGACGAACAAAGTTGTTCGACGCCCCACAGTCTACTAGGGCACGAAGCGACAAATCATTTGTCGCTTCCAACTTCAAGGTGATGAGCGAAACGTCATCACCAGGTGCAGAGACACACAATGATTGTGTATCTGGAGCAACTTTCGTCAAGAGATTTGCAAATTCTCTTGAGGTTGCTGGATCCGTAGAAAGCTCCGCCCCTACTGACCCAGTCCAATTTTTGATGGTGCGCTTTGCTATTGCGGTTTCGCAACAGCGTTGGACCTACGTCCATTGCCCCTCTTGGCAAATGGTCGTTCATTTCGCTCAGTACTGTTTGGTACTGGGCGTGGAGCACTACACTTGTAAGCGTTGTGTCCTATCTTTGACAACGATTGCACTCCTGCAATCGTTTATTGTTTGAAGAGCGAGGTCTCTCGCTCTTAACATAAAAGAGGTCCATTGGTTCTGGATATCCAGTCTCTTGTCGTCTCGGTGGACGATAAGAGCTCGAGCTAGCATGAGCCTGTCTCATGCTTAAGTCTTCCTGTTCCGCAGCTGTGATTGCTTGTTTAAGCGTATCCAACTATAATCGTAACATGTGGTTTCTGACGGGCCCATCTGCGAGCCCTTGCATGAACACAGTAATCAAAGGTGTGTTCATATACCGGGTTAGCAGTTATACTACTCGCAAGAAGCCGTATATGCTGAGCGTAAGCGAGCACACCACGCTTAGCCTGATTTCGTTTCAGTATCTCTGATCGATCCCTGAACTCAGCCCGTGGCGGCTCAAACGTCTGTTTGAGCCGGGCCTTGAAGTATCCAAGCGACTCAAAATCATATGGGTCGCTTATCTCGAGCCCTAAGGCCCAAGTCTTGGCACATCCTGCCAACTGGGCTCGAGCAAACGTGAGTTTCATTTTCTCATCGTCGATAAGACTTGCCTTTATGGCTCTTTCTAATTCGACTAATCATAACAACAGGGAGTCTTCCTCGGCTCCTCTGTACGTGGAATGGTCAACCTTCAAGATTTCAGAACGACGCGTGTGTGTCGTCCCGCCCACAGCAGTATTGTATTGATGCTGTCTCAGCAACTCTGTCAGTCAATCACCGAATTCTCAACTGCTAGGCCTGTTGAGAGCCTTGCTGGTGAAGCAAGGATACCTTTTATCTTTCGGTGACAAGTTCATTTGAATGAAACTGGCTACAGCGGCATGTTGTTGGTCCCTGTCAAGGGAGCCCAACATGGCGCTAATGGCAAACTCGCCTACGGTAGAACTCATTCGTTCTACCGCACCCCATCCGATTTCACTCAAACGGTTAAATATATCACGCTAAACGTGATAGCTCTCCCCCTCATCCAACATGTTCATGTCGGATGAGATGGTTATGGTCGTTGGACCGACTACAAAGTGCTACCAGGTGTAACGGGGCACGCCTTGTGTGAATTCGACACAACGTTGTGTGCACTCGACGTCACGTACACGTGTCGTGAGGAAGCGCAGCGAAGTAGGCAGAACTCGAAAGCTCTGTCTAAGGGGAAAAGTAGAACTGCATTTTACATAGTTAAGCTTCTTTCTAAGCCATCTTTCGTCTTAATCTAACTATATAAAACTACCATCTCCTATGTGGGTTTCTTGCTCACCACCCATTGCGCGCGTCCAGCAGCGATTGGTGGTTAATTTGGATGATGTAGATGTTACATCAACCAAGAAGTGGAGCAACCACGGATATTACCCTTGGGGGTAATATTCCGACAAGATCACCTCTTCTCGAGTGATGTTGATTGAATATTATCAAAATAGATAATACTCAAAATTTATACTTTCTGTCAATTTTTATGTAACGGGATCACCCCGTTACAGCACGTTCATGGCCTTCAGCGGGCCGATTAAGGGTGGCATCTTGCTCATCGCCTTTGTCGTCGATGCTGTCACTAACGAACTCGCAGTCTTCGAACACGGCCATTCGGATCATGATTCGAGTTCTCTATATTTTATCGCTTTCGCTCTCGAAGCCGTCCACGTCGACTTCATCTCTAGACTTTTGCATGTGCTTCTTAGAAAGAAGGCAACCATCGGACTAGCAATAATAGTGGACAGTAAGCTGCGACGGATCATACTCAAGCTGAAGAAGTATTGATTCATTGTTCCGAGCTGCCAAGACCGGAATCTCCGCCTCATGTTTGCTATCGCGCAAATTCCTGAAGCAGCAAATGCAGTCCTCTTTCTACAAGCAGCTGGACCGCGCCCATGTCTGCCTTGTCGGGACGTCTATATTGCATCGTTCGCCTCGAACGTCAGGGTCCGTGTATAAACTGTCGGGCAAGCGGGCACCTCTCTAAGTGCCTTCAGCGACAAGGTTGCTTGCTGGAGCGCATGGCCCGCGTGCCCTCACAACCCGTAATTAGAAGCAGATGACGTCAAGTAAGTCACGTGCAGCTTGTGCCAGCTCACTCACTTTTGTTCTCAGGTATCCAATCTTTCATATCGTCTCGTCAAGCTGCGACTTCATCCTGTCCTGATTCTCTTTGTCGCTATCAATTATTTAGTTGCGTCTCCAGTCACGCAGTTGGTGTAACGGGGCACTGTTGACTACGTACTGGTTGACCAGTACGGAGTATACTTCCACTGACGACAGTGGTCGACAGTGCCCTGCTAGGTGTTTTAGGGAAAACACAGAGGAAGGAAAGGAGACTAAGTAGTCAGACTAGTCTCTTGGTAAAAGTAAAACTGTATTAATATAATTAAGTCCTATAACTCCTTGAATCTCTGTGTCCTGACTTAATTATACTAATGTAACTATATGTATGATGACGTCTACTCACCACCCATTGCGCGCGTCTAGCAGCGATTGGTGGTTAATTTGGATGATGTAGATGTTACATCAACCAAGAAGTGGAGCAACCACGGATATTACCCTTGGGGGTAATATTCCGACAAGATCACCTCTTCTCGAGTGATGTTGATTGAATATTATCAAAATAGATAATACTCAAAATTTATACTTTCTGTCAATTTTTATGTAACGGGATCACCCCGTTACAGCACGTTCATGGCCTTCAGCGGGCCGATTAAGGGTGGCATCTTGCTCATCGCCTTTGTCGTCGATGCTGTCACTAACGAACTCGCAGTCTTCGAACACGGCCATTCGGATCATGATTCGAGTTCTCTATATTTTATCGCTTTCGCTCTCGAAGCCGTCCACGTCGACTTCATCTCTAGACTTTTGCATGTGCTTCTTAGAAAGAAGGCAACCATCGGACTAGCAATAATAGTGGACAGTAAGCTGCGACGGATCATACTCAAGCTGAAGAAGTATTGATTCATTGTTCCGAGCTGCCAAGACCGGAATCTCCGCCTCATGTTTGCTATCGCGCAAATTCCTGAAGCAGCAAATGCAGTCCTCTTTCTACAAGCAGCTGGACCGCGCCCATGTCTGCCTTGTCGGGACGTCTATATTGCATCGTTCGCCTCGAACGTCAGGGTCCGTGTATAAACTGTCGGGCAAGCGGGCACCTCTCTAAGTGCCTTCAGCGACAAGGTTGCTTGCTGGAGCGCATGGCCCGCGTGCCCTCACAACCCGTAATTAGAAGCAGATGACGTCAAGTAAGTCACGTGCAGCTTGTGCCAGCTCACTCACTTTTGTTCTCAGGTATCCAATCTTTCATATCGTCTCGTCAAGCTGCGACTTCATCCTGTCCTGATTCTCTTTGTCGCTATCAATTATTTAGTTGCGTCTCCAGTCACGCAGTTGGTGTAACGGGGCACTGTTGACTACGTACTGGTTGACCAGTACGGAGTATACTTCCACTGACGACAGTGGTCGACAGTGCCCTGCTAGGTGTTTTAGGGAAAACACAGAGGAAGGAAAGGAGACTAAGTAGTCAGACTAGTCTCTTGGTAAAAGTAAAACTGTATTAATATAATTAAGTCCTATAACTCCTTGAATCTCTGTGTCCTGACTTAATTATACTAATGTAACTATATGTATGATGACGTCTACTCACCACCCATTGCGCGCGTCTAGCAGCGATTGGTGGTTAATTTGGATGATGTAGATGTTACATCAACCAAGAAGTGGAGCAACCACGGATATTACCCTTGGGGGTAATATTCCGACAAGATCACCTCTTCTCGAGTGATGTTGATTGAATATTATCAAAATAGATAATACTCAAAATTTATACTTTCTGTCAATTTTTATGTAACGGGATCACCCCGTTACAGCACGTTCATGGCCTTCAGCGGGCCGATTAAGGGTGGCATCTTGCTCATCGCCTTTGTCGTCGATGCTGTCACTAACGAACTCGCAGTCTTCGAACACGGCCATTCGGATCATGATTCGAGTTCTCTATATTTTATCGCTTTCGCTCTCGAAGCCGTCCACGTCGACTTCATCTCTAGACTTTTGCATGTGCTTCTTAGAAAGAAGGCAACCATCGGACTAGCAATAATAGTGGACAGTAAGCTGCGACGGATCATACTCAAGCTGAAGAAGTATTGATTCATTGTTCCGAGCTGCCAAGACCGGAATCTCCGCCTCATGTTTGCTATCGCGCAAATTCCTGAAGCAGCAAATGCAGTCCTCTTTCTACAAGCAGCTGGACCGCGCCCATGTCTGCCTTGTCGGGACGTCTATATTGCATCGTTCGCCTCGAACGTCAGGGTCCGTGTATAAACTGTCGGGCAAGCGGGCACCTCTCTAAGTGCCTTCAGCGACAAGGTTGCTTGCTGGAGCGCATGGCCCGCGTGCCCTCACAACCCGTAATTAGAAGCAGATGACGTCAAGTAAGTCACGTGCAGCTTGTGCCAGCTCACTCACTTTTGTTCTCAGGTATCCAATCTTTCATATCGTCTCGTCAAGCTGCGACTTCATCCTGTCCTGATTCTCTTTGTCGCTATCAATTATTTAGTTGCGTCTCCAGTCACGCAGTTGGTGTAACGGGGCACTGTTGACTACGTACTGGTTGACCAGTACGGAGTATACTTCCACTGACGACAGTGGTCGACAGTGCCCTGCTAGGTGTTTTAGGGAAAACACAGAGGAAGGAAAGGAGACTAAGTAGTCAGACTAGTCTCTTGGTAAAAGTAAAACTGTATTAATATAATTAAGTCCTATAACTCCTTGAATCTCTGTGTCCTGACTTAATTATACTAATATAACTATATGTATGATGACGTCTACTCACCACCCATTGCGCGCGTCTAGCAGCGATTGGTGGGTTGATATCATCACGATATCAACCAATTAGTAGACCCTTCAGTCATCCCAACAATATCACCATGCCTTGTGATATTGTTAAACGAATATTCGACGTAATATTCTTTTTTGTCAGATTGTTTTAAATGTCAATCTCATGTAACGGGCTACCCCGTTACAGTTGGCATCATCTCGTCTGTTTGACCCTCCTGGACAAGCTACGCCCTTCTTCGTAAATGCCGTTGACGAGCATAAGTAAGTTTGGTGACAGCGTATTAGTTGTGTGCATGTGAGAGAGGTAGTTCCATGGAGGCGAGCTACCCACGCAAGGCAGTCTCGCGCTTTCTCGATGCTCAGACGTACTGCGTCGAACAGACAGAACAATAACAAGTTTGCTGTCACCTGTTCTCACTGAAATGGGGGGGTGAGTCGATGGTAGCACCCACCGTAATCGAAAGACGTCATCAAGCCTCCAGGAGGGGTGGATGAGCGAAAAGAGGACAGAGAGGCGTGTTAGAATAGCTGTCTGCGTGGTGCAGTAATAGGCAGCTCTCCAATTCTGGTAAACAGTTTAGTGGAGAAGGAGAAAGTGGGTAGCATATAAACGGCAGACCGATACGTGGGGGCGGAGATGACGTGAGTCTTCTTTGCTCACTATCCATCTTACGATAGAAATTTGGCCCACTGCTACATAGTACCGTTTCGTCGACATGCACGTCTTTTTTTCTACTTGAACTTGTCGTATCCAACTTCGTAGCA
This sequence comes from Hyaloperonospora brassicae, assembly GCA_947650285.1. NCBI lineage: Eukaryota > Oomycota > Peronosporomycetes > Peronosporales > Peronosporaceae > Hyaloperonospora > Hyaloperonospora brassicae. The sequence continues at coordinate 6,970 of CANTFL010000416.1, read as the reverse complement.
ATGTACTTCCTCTGCGATGAAAGTGCAAGTTTGGCTGTCATGTGTCGAGTCAGCGAAGCAGCAGAGTGCCGCTCGAGTCAACTTAAATTGTTTTGAGCTGTGAAAACCCGACAGAAGGAGTGAAACGCAGAGCAATGAACTAGACCGCGCGTAACAATTGCTGGACATCATCAATGGGGATGGCAACCTATGCAGCCAGAACAAACGATCAGATATCAAATGAAGCAATCGATTCACGTACCGGTCGTGTGACCCGTGGAGAGTCGATGGCAATTAACCGTTTGTCCGGCAGCAATAACATCTGCGTTCTCGAATTGCGGATGTCTATATTGAGCACGTCCAAGAACGTCACTTCCAAATTTGCACCGTATAGTGCACGTAACCAATCACAACGCGGCACGTGGAAGTGTGCCTCCCCCTTTTGACATGAGCAGCGGTACTGCTGCCGACGCAGGTGCTTCCCCCCACGACTCTATCCCACCTCCGCCAGCTCCCGACGAGGGCTCGATGGGCAAGAATGCGCACTCGTGCGCCTTTAAATCCTCGAAAGTTTCCATGGGGGTTCCTGATGACTCTAGCTTACCCGGTACTGATTTCCCAACCACCCCTGAACGCCAATCTTGTAGCTATAAGGACGCGGTCGGGCAGAGCGAAGCCAGTGGGAGCATGGATGTTCAACAGAAACTCTGGATAAAAGTAGCAACGCGGCCGTGGAAGGCCAAGTCAGACTCGGATCTACGTCCGATGCTTGCAGTGGAAGAAGAAGCTCTAGCCGCATGGATCATGGGAAGCATCGTGCTTCCTAGCCCTCCAGGGTTTCTATCGTGTACACACACTTGTGTTATGCGAGTGGCTATGCTTGATTTTTTTGAGGCTTACCTCGAAGGAAGTGTTGTTGCGATTATTCCTCCCAAGATTCGTATGCCTCGCTTCATCGCCGAGAAGACTTTACTTCTCCAGCTATTAGAGGACAAGCAAGACCAAACGCCGGAGGCGATCTTAACTCGCACGCTGGTTCACGCGGCGAAACGCACACACTACGATAGTGTAACGCGTCGAATCACCTTTACCCTTGCTGATCGAGCGGCTGCATTTGGATGGCACTCCAAGGATATCGAGTACAGAGGAAGCCGCCTGCGCCTCCAATGCCCTACAATACTTGAGCGAGAGGACTCACCGCTTCATGTGTCTGACAACTACGCTTTTGGTGGCGATCCGCTCCGATACCAGGTTCGAGTGCTTGCCACTGGAGTATCTGCTGGCGCCATAGAAGCGCTCCTGTCTGCGAGTGTCGACTGTTCCATTGTTTCGGTCTCTCGGGCGCCTTTGGCGTCGGCGGAACTTTACGACTCGAATTTTTTCTTGGTGACTTTCGATACACCAGAATGCCCACAACAGCTTCGGCAAGTCACGCATATCTCGGCGCCGGGACTTTCTCTGTTCTTGCACCATTTCCGTCAATACCAGAGGGTCCCGTGTTTTGGATGCTACTCGCCATTCCACACAATCTCGAGATGCACCGGCCAAGACATTACCGTCCAGAGTGTACACCACCGCAATTTTTCGAAGCCATCTCACTCGCTATCGTTGGTACCTGAATTAACGCTTACCCACCTGGATGTAGAGGGACGTTTTGCTCACATTCAAAGTCTATCCAGTTCTCTAAACACTACGAAGGAAAAGTTACACGAGGAGGCTCGCACGACGCCACTCCTGGTGCGTATGTCTGTACCGCCTGACCACGCACGGGATGACTCGATGCGCCCGGAACGTCAACCTCCTTCCCCAGTTTCATCAGCACGGTCTCACCCTTACCCACAGGATGCAACCGATTCAGGAATGGCTCCTCGCCCTACCGACGGCTGGTTTGACCCTGGGGACGGAAGAAAGCGCAAAACAGCGACGAAAAGTGACATACACCGATCAGGCAAGCACGCTCCCCCTGCTGCGACTCCCAAGGAGCCCGATCGCAAGGAAGTGACACGTGCTACCATTCCTGCAAAACCTGGACCGAAACACAAGGCCGCCGACCGAACAACTCTACCTCAACCCCAGGTAACGCTTCCTGCAAGCCATACAAACATGGGGCCTACAAAGTCTACACCAACTAACTTGCCACCGCGACCAGTGAAATCATCTTCGACAAACACTGCGGCTCGGCTGAAAGTTGGGAAGACGAAACAATTTACAGCTGCCCTAGCGGTGCTCAACAACATACGCACTGGTACAAGTGTGAAATCTATTGCACCCATTAATGACCCCATTTTGGGTAGTGAGGACGTTACAAAACTCTCTGTCAAGCGTGCATACTTGTCCACTCAAACGGATGCAATTACCGCTACTCTCGTGGGCTTGCGGTCCGTTGCTGCCACAGCACGGGACCATACAAGCCTGGCGAAGGCTGCCTATCATGACACAAACTCTGTGTTGATCGAAAAGGCCTTTCTCTCGGACCCGGACGCGAGTGCTTCGTCGGGTCTGCATCGGGCTGAGGAATCAACTCTTTTGGACCTTGAACATAGATTCCGCGTCGCAGTCTCTGAAGATGACCGCAGCAACCGAGGCCGTCACGCGAGCAGAAGCTGTACACAGTGGCCTGGTGAAGAAACTTGTCCGTTTGCCTCCGTCCGAATTGCCGGTCATGGAACCTCTTCCTTGCGCGGTTGAAACTCTACCGACTATCAGTGATACACCTGACGCGATAGCTGATCGATTACGCCAGCATAGCAGAGAAGCTATTCTCGGATTCGTCCTTACGTTTATGCGTAAACGCCGTCAGAATGGAGACCCTGCCACTTCGGGATCGTCAGAGGAGGCTTATGACTCGGAATCTATGGACCACGCCAGCGCACGAGCAGGCACCACTGCCGAGGCCCCCAACACTTTTGATCGCACTTCTGTAGATGGCGCAGATCATTATGCAAACACCTCGTTAGGCGACCCCGCGGCCGTTGTGGATATTGATATGGAGTCGGTATACATGCCCCAGAACACGATGCGGCTAGACGAGCTCGGCGATACCGAATCCAATAACGCTGGATTGAGTTCGGACACACGAGACCCTGCGTTTTTGGAGGACAAGGTCCCGATTCCTGCGGCGCTCGCAGCGACTTTTGAATCAGACGACCCACCTATTCCTCCGCTGAGTGCTCCTGCGGTGGATCCCGTCGAGAATTCGCCTTCATTTGAGCTAACGATTTTTCACGGCCATCAACTTGCCGCGCGCGCATCTGACAAGCACGCACGAACCCTCACGGCGTCCAGAGTCCGCAATTCCCCCTTGAATGCGTCGCCAATGATAGCTGCGGCTGCCCTGACCGAGGGTTCTCGTTGCGCAGCAGCCAATTTACTGGTGATCAAGAAGTGGGTTGAGAACCGCTCATGTGTGGTTAGTATTCCTCACGTATTGCCTACTACAGCTTCTGGTGAAAATGAATGGATCCGGCACTGTACTGCGGAGCTTGTAGGACTCGTGATGGCGCTACCTTTTCCAATCCAGTATCTTAAATGCATGACGCCCACGACTCTAAAAAAACTTTTGGGCATGCCATCAATAGCGAGACCCAGCTTGCGGTCATTCGCCGGTATGCTACCCATGCCGATTTGGAACTTAATCGGTTTTGCAGCTCATGGGATGCGGTGGCGTCGCAACAGCTAGGCGTTATCAGGTGGAAAACTACGAACTCCATACAACGCTGGAGGAAAGTTCGTAAATTGCACCCAGAGTTGCTATGCGCGACTGTCGTGGACCCTATCGCTACCGATGACTGGGGCGTGTTAAATGTTCTCTGCTTGATGCTGCCTACCCTGGCACCAGCGGACAATGCGTTCGCGGTCGTATGGCCTCAGACAAAAGCGTCCATTTACCACTCTTCTGTCTCTATACGCACAGCCGTCTCCAGTATTGTATCCAAACAGGCAGACTGGAGTACGGCTATTAGTCTTATCGCTGATGAGAATCGGGTGGTTCCCCTCCGCTCTTAAGGGCATCGCTGAGGTATCAACTACTGCGTCCGTGGTGCAGTCGGCACATATACAAGCGAGAATGCGTAACCAGTCTACGTGGCGTGAAATTGCCGACCGGACTATGTCGTCCCCTCCACCTAAATGCGCCCTACCGGTTGATCGGGCAAGACGCCCGCTAGAAAACTCAATTGGACTACACTCCCAGAACGTCCAAGGCTATCCTAAAGACCCAGTGCTTTGTGCACAATGGTTCTCCAACTTCCGTCAGCACGACGAGCGGGGACCCCTCGATGTTGTGCTGCTTCAGGAGACGCACGTGCTGGTCGGTGAGGCACATGGACTTGATACACTCTATTGTGCTACTTGGGGATTTAATTCAGATGAGAAACGGGGTATGACGCTATGGTCGGAGTCTTCCAAGCGTGGGGGTGGTGTTGCAATACTACTCAATCCGTACTCGACAATTCAGGCGATTACGCCCTGGATGGAGGAGGCATGGACACCGCATTGGATGGGCTCGACTGTCACAATACACAATGAAGAGTTTTTGATACTGAATGTTTACGCGCCAAACGCTCGGAATGATCGAGAAAGTTTGTTCAAATTGCTCACGACAGCGCTTCAGAGCTTTGCGGGACCGGTAATACTAGGGGGTGATTGAAATTGTACTCTGTTTCCTAGTCTGGACCGGTCACATGTTACTACCAACGGAACCCATCATTATTCACCTGAGTTACGGCGTCTACTGGATTCCAGGGAGATTGTGGATGTGCTTGAGGATGACATAGAGATTGCGCTAGCAGAGCGAGGCCACTCCGTGTTTCATTCACAAACGCACACATACAACTATACATTGCAAGGAGGAGTGCGGGCTAGCTCTCGGTTGGACCGCTGGTATGTTAGCGCCAGGGTGTCCGATTGGATCCGAGACACCAGCATGTCAGTTCCTGGGCCAAATTCGGATCACAATGGAGTAACCGTTCGTCTCGCAGCTCCGAAAACAGTTGTTAAACAGCGAAAACCACGCCGAGTTTACCCTGTCGCTGCTGTGGTGCACTCCACAGCTAAGAACACTATTACGCAAGCCCTAACCTCAGCTTCGTTGATTCTTGAGTCAGTCCGACATTTACCTCTGACTGATGTCTCAACGGCGATCAATCTAGCGCGGTGGTGGGACGTGTGGAAAGTGGGTCTCCGCAGGGCATTACTGAACGACTCACGCACGATACGTCAGAAGATGACTAATAGTTATCGTCATCGATTGCGACGACTCCAAGTAAATCTTCACGCGGCCAAGGTCTCTAACCGTAACACCGACGAAACTGTTACTATTTTACGCCAAAAGGTGGCCGAATGTCGTAGAAATTGGCAACGGCGGAAGAGGGAACAACTACTTCGACAACACACATACAGACCTGGAGCAACTACCCGCCGGGTTTTTGCACGAGTGTCCTTAAAGTTTAGAGACAACACTATTACCTCACTCGGCGGACCCGCCCCATACGGACCCAATCGGTCGCGAGATCTGGCTAATGACATGGCTGATGGGTGGGCGGATTTGTTACATCGACATCTCGATGATCAGGAGTGTACCGAGCGTTTTCTTGCAAGAGCTCCTACGCCCCCGTCGTTAAATGACGAACAAGTGGTATCTGCAATTGACTCTGCCGATGTCCTAGCCGCTATTAAGAAGTGCAAACATGGAAAAGCATCCGGACCAGATGAAATTGGCAATAGTTTTTACAAGGATTTCTCTGAAGAACTTGCACCCATCCTGTCGGAATTATACACCAGATGGCTTGAGTGTGGAGTGACGCCTTGCTCATTTGGCGAGGTCAACATTCACTGTCTCAAGAAATCATCAACGTCTTCTCGACCGCTAGACCATCGGCCAATCGCTTTACTCAACAGCGATTACAAGATTTTTACTAAAATATTAGCTACCAGGCTACGAGCGATGCTGCCATTCGTGGTCGACACTGCACAAGTTGGATTTGTACCAGGTCGCAATATCGCGACTGCACTCGATATATTTGCAGCGAGAGCGACGAAGATCGCGGCAACGACTGAAGAAGCCACAAAAGATGCAATTGTCCTCCTTTTGGACTTTGCTAAAGCGTACGACACCTTGCAGCGACCCTATTTACTAGCGGTTCTCAAATGGTTGGGGTTTTCGCAGAAATTTGTCGCCATCGTATCCGCGCTCCACGCGAACACTACATGCAAGTTCTTGGTCAATGGATTTCTGTCGCGAAAGGTCAAGATGAACTGCGGCATCCGACAGGGTTGCCCAATGGCTCCTTTGCTTTTCATTCTCGCACTGGACAGCGCGTACAAGGTTTTTCGAATACGTTCAGATATTCATGGAGTACGAATCGCTTCACCTGGAAGGGAAGAAACTATTGTTATATCTGGTTATGCAGATGACACGGCCGTTTATCTCGCCCACTATCGGGAGATTCCTAAGGTGCTTGAAATATTTGGAGCTTTTCAAAATGTGTCGGGGTTGGCTATAAACAAGAACAAGTCGATCGTCGTTCAGCTAGGGAGTCAAACGACACTGTCACCGGATCACACACTCGGTCTAACGTTACTGAACACAGCTAACCACTGCCGATATCTTGGTGTTCAAGTTGGGCATGGCGATTTTTCTACTATCAACTGGGACATCTGTATCCAAGCAGTATGGGCACGTTTAGCTTTGGCCCGTCAAAAGACGCATTCGGTCGAACAGCGTTCCCACCTGGTTCGAGCCATTGCTGTACCCAAATTCCTGTACGTTGCTCGGCACTGCTGGCCGTCGAAGGCTATTATTTTCCGACTAAGCAAGCTAATTAAAGATTTTATCTGGGGCACCCGAGACGGAAAAAGGAACAGACCATGGGTCCCTGCTGAACAAACAGAACTACCGATCGCGCAGGGGGGCTTGCGGCACCATGTATTACGACTGAGCTGATCACGATGGCTGCAAAAACTGTTGGGAAATGGGCTGCTTCATCCGGAT
>CANTFL010000413.1:0-36919 GCA_947650285.1 Hyaloperonospora brassicae | reverse complement strand
AATGACTTAAACCCTTCACATATTGGTTCTCGACGCTTGCAGGCGTCTGACGCAAGGTAGCAGCCACTTCATGTATTTCGTCTCCCTACAAATATATTCGGGTGTGCTATACCCATTCATGCTCGATAGTAGCACAACTCCAAAGTATGGTTGCGTCAGATGATTCTGGCGATGAAGGCGTATCAATTCGAGCCAATGTTCGTAGCAAAGTTGTTGTTAGTTTGAGTGCGTCGCAAGTCAGGTGCACAAGTAGACAGTACTAAATGCGGAGTGTAAACAAGTCGTAAAAAAGCCTTCGCGGGTTCAATCCGAGCGATTTCGCACAGCCAATTGATTGCAGATTTCTTGTTTATGGGACGCGCCTGACAACGGCGTGATGCGAAGGTGCGATCTTCCTTTCTTTCACAATCTGAATGGACGCGCGTCCTGTCTCGAGCCCCGACGCTTTGCGTACGGATCTTCTGACCCGTAAGGTTTCCGTTTTGTGCGAGTTTCTGCATGGCACGAATGCCCCCGCCGTTATCTCCGCTTATTTCACAAAGGCTCCTGCCGTTCTCACCGCTTATTTCACGGCGGCTGCGGAACGCGTTCGGTACCATGACGGCGTAGATCTATGAATGAAATCGTATATGGTAGGTATTATGTTCAATGTGCAGTCGGTTGTTCACGAGGGAAAGACCGTCTCTTTCGGTGGAAACTGTTCAAGAGATCACACATTAAAGTTTACATTATTTGTAACGCGGGAGAGCGGACAGCTACAAAAAAGTGTGGACGAGAGTCGTCTCACGCAATGCATAGGGATGGTCATATTGTCACCCTCTTGGACATCGCACACAGAGCTGAGTCACGTACAATTACCAAGCATACGACGCCGGCGTTGCCAACCTGGCTTGGACGTTCAGATGTCTTTCAGATGTCTTGTGCACCGTAACTTTTTTCGATCGACCGCCTGTTCCTCCCTATTGAGGGCTGCCATAGATGAGAGCTGGCTCAAATGCACACTCGCAGATTTGACCGATCACAACCCCACAATATTCTGACTTTATTCGCGCAACGTCGGACATATGCTCATGCGGCTGTTCTTGTCTTTTACATTGTACAGCTTGCGTACTAGTCCTTATCTTGTCACTTGATTCCAATTTGCTCTTGCGGTGGTCTTGCTGACGTACGAGCAAGCTTTCACTCGATGTCATTCATCAATTTGCCAAGCCAAGCTCATTTCAGTCAAAAGTCGACCCTCCCTGCACACTTGTCAAGATGAATATCAAGACTGCCCTGCTGATTTTCATCGCTACAGCTACCTCAGCTTCTGCTTCTAATGGCGTTGTGAAAGACTTTGCATGCTATTGTTACAATGGCAAAGTGATCCCGTGCTACGGAGGCATAGACGGATGCTGCGACGCCTGCACGTAGAGGATCTCACTTGTTTAACCATCACAAGAGAGCCTTGACACATGAAGCGTAAACGACCTCCTCTAAAGCGTTTGACGCTACAAGAGCCTATTGGTTTTCAAGAGGTTAGCATCGTGAGGCAACTTGCCTTGCACCAAAACAAGTTGTTGCTGCGCTAAAATTCACCAGTTCTGATTGCTTGGTGCTGTGCATTGTTTGTTGTGTTGTATAAAATTTGATAAGCTCTTTGTGTTCAGATAATTTTGGAGCTCGTGTTGCAGGGTACTGACATTAACATTCGATTAAAATAGAAGTATGCTTGTCTCTTTCTGTACTTTGGCAAATGAATGTCCAACCTTCGATTTTTGTGTAAGGCCAACGCAACGTATACATGATGCAACCGACAAATACGTGAGAGAGAAGCAGACCAGTCTATTTAACTGTTTAAGGTTGCAAGATGTCTGTAAAGTTCCTAAGCCCGGATGGCATCGCCGGTGCTCATACGAGTCCGGTGGATGTACAAGGCGTGTCACGTAAAGTCACGCTCTCGGTGTATCCGACGAGGCTGCTGTAGCCAAGGGACACACGTGTATCGTTCTAGATCTGTCGTGGCCGCTCGGGCGGCCGGATGTTCAAATGATGTGCAACTGCCGAAGCAAAGGCACAGATCGTAGGGAAACCCCGATGACCGCGTGCGCGGCCCTTCGACGTGGAGTGCGATCACCGAAGTGACTGCAAGGCGTGGGGAGCGTCAACCCGATCACCGAAGTGACTGAAAGGCGCAGAGAACGCCTATCCGCCGTAAAACACCCCTGCTAAGCCGCTTGCGCGACCCGTCGGTCCCCTGCGCACACACCCGAGACAGCGAGTGCAGCGTGCCCGTGTCAGAACTTCGACCCTGTCGGCTCCCCTAGGGGAGAATTCCCTCCGACGTGGCCGCCCCTGAAGGAGGAAAAGAACTGGCTTGAGCTGAACCGTGAAAATTTAGAAATGACATCTACCCTATGCAAGCCGCATATCTTGTTGCAAGTCAGAAAACTCGGTAACAACAGCCACGGACTGAGTACAAGACGTTGCGGTAACATCGACGAGAGGGAGAACAACCGACGAGTTCCGGTGTTGTTGCTGGTCGCGGGTTGTCTGAACCGCACGTGGGATCAAAGCTTTTGGTCAGCGACGAGCAGAGCGTGATACGCGTGCAGGTTCTTTGAGACTACAATCGATACTTGCGACACGCGGTCGTTTGGATCACGGCCGTGCTGTCGTGCCGCCGCAAGTGGTCAGACATGGCAGGTAGATCGGCTTTTATTGCGTACGTATAGGAGCGAGAGAGTCTCGAACTTGAGTGCGAACAATTCGCGCGCGAGTGGTCAAGTGTATCGCATTGTCCCAGCCACCATCTCGTGCACTTATCGTAAACGACGAAAGATTGATCAGGGCGTGGGACTATGCCGAAGGGTGCTCTGTGGCCCGTATCAGGTAGAGCCTAAACAGAAGTCGTGATCGTGGCCCAGTCAGTTTTGCACTTCTATCAATAGTGTTGGTAGGCATCTAGTGCAGAGGTTCTGACACCTCTAGATCCCTTTAGGCTTGTCAGAGAGCAATCTGCGGTTTAGCGCTCAAACGAACTGTTATTCGTAGCCCGTCGCACTTGGTGCTAAGAGGAATAAACGTGTGGCTAAGTTACACGCATCCACGCAAAGATTACGGTCAAACCCTATTTTTACAAGTGGCCGACCGACAGCGATGTCGCAAGGAGTGACCTTACCGTCAATGTAGAGGCGGTGTGTTGCACCTGGTCCTGGTGGTAGATTGTTGTCCATCCACCATCTCGTATGCGATCGAGAAATGTGAAAGTCGGCACACCATCACACCCTCTCGAATGGTGCAGCGTTTCGCAAATTTTTATAAACCGTACGCAACAATGACTTAAACCCTTCACATATTGGTTCTCGACGCTTGCAGGCGTCTGACGCAAGGTAGCAGCCACTTCATGTATTTCGTCTCCCTACAAATATATTCGGGTGTGCTATACCCATTCATGCTCGATAGTAGCACAACTCCAAAGTATGGTTGCGTCAGATGATTCTGGCGATGAAGGCGTATCAATTCGAGCCAATGTTCGTAGCAAAGTTGTTGTTAGTTTGAGTGCGTGTCGCAAGTCAGGTGCACAAGTAGACAGTACTAAATGCGGAGTGTAAACAAGTCGTAAAAAAGCCTTCGCGGGTTCAATCCGAGCGATTTCGCACAGCCAATTGATTGCAGATTTCTTGTTTATGGGACGCGCCTGACAACGGCGTGATGCGAAGGTGCGATCTTCCTTTCTTTCACAATCTGAATGGACGCGCGTCCTGTCTCGAGCCCCGACGCTTTGCGTACGGATCTTCTGACCCGTAAGGTTTCCGTTTTGTGCGAGTTTCTGCATGGCACGAATGCCCCCGCCGTTATCTCCGCTTATTTCACAAAGGCTCCTGCCGTTCTCACCGCTTATTTCACGGCGGCTGCGGAACGCGTTCGGTACCATGACGGCGTAGATCTATGAATGAAATCGTATATGGTAGGTATTATGTTCAATGTGCAGTCGGTTGTTCACGAGGGAAAGACCGTCTCTTTCGGTGGAAACTGTTCAAGAGATCACACATTAAAGTTTACATTATTTGTAACGCGGGAGAGCGGACAGCTACAAAAAAGTGTGGACGAGAGTCGTCTCACGCAATGCATAGGGATGGTCATATTGTCACCCTCTTGGACATCGCACACAGAGCTGAGTCACGTACAATTACCAAGCATACGACGCCGGCGTTGCCAACCTGGCTTGGACGTTCAGATGTCTTTCAGATGTCTTGTGCACCGTAACTTTTTCGATCGACCGCCTGTTCCTCCCTATTGAGGGCTGCCATAGATGAGAGCTGGCTCAAATGCACACTCGCAGATTTGACCGATCACAACCCCACAATATTCTGACTTTATTCGCGCAACGTCGGACATATGCTCATGCGGCTGTTCTTGTCTTTTACATTGTACAGCTTGCGTACTAGTCCTTATCTTGTCACTTGATTCCAATTTGCTCTTGCGGTGGTCTTGCTGACGTACGAGCAAGCTTTCACTCGATGTCATTCATCAATTTGCCAAGCCAAGCTCATTTCAGTCAAAAGTCGACCCTCCCTGCACACTTGTCAAGATGAATATCAAGACTGCCCTGCTGATTTTCATCGCTACAGCTACCTCAGCTTCTGCTTCTAATGGCGTTGTGAAAGACTTTGCATGCTATTGTTACAATGGCAAAGTGATCCCGTGCTACGGAGGCATAGACGGATGCTGCGACGCCTGCACGTAGAGGATCTCACTTGTTTAACCATCACAAGAGAGCCTTGACACATGAAGCGTAAACGACCTCCTCTAAAGCGTTTGACGCTACAAGAGCCTATTGGTTTTCAAGAGGTTAGCATCGTGAGGCAACTTGCCTTGCACCAAAACAAGTTGTTGCTGCGCTAAAATTCACCAGTTCTGATTGCTTGGTGCTGTGCATTGTTTGTTGTGTTGTATAAAATTTGATAAGCTCTTTGTGTTCAGATAATTTTGGAGCTCGTGTTGCAGGGTACTGACATTAACATTCGATTAAAATAGAAGTATGCTTGTCTCTTTCTGTACTTTGGCAAATGAATGTCCAACCTTCGATTTTTGTGTAAGGCCAACGCAACGTATACATGATGCAACCGACAAATACGTGAGAGAGAAGCAGACCAGTCTATTTAACTGTTTAAGGTTGCAAGATGTCTGTAAAGTTCCTAAGCCCGGATGGCATCGCCGGTGCTCATACGAGTCCGGTGGATGTACAAGGCGTGTCACGTAAAGTCACGCTCTCGGTGTATCCGACGAGGCTGCTGTAGCCAAGGGACACACGTGTATCGTTCTAGATCTGTCGTGGCCGCTCGGGCGGCCGGATGTTCAAATGATGTGCAACTGCCGAAGCAAAGGCACAGATCGTAGGGAAACCCCGATGACCGCGTGCGCGGCCCTTCGACGTGGAGTGCGATCACCGAAGTGACTGCAAGGCGTGGGGAGCGTCAACCCGATCACCGAAGTGACTGAAAGGCGCAGAGAACGCCTATCCGCCGTAAAACACCCCTGCTAAGCCGCTTGCGCGACCCGTCGGTCCCCTGCGCACACACCCGAGACAGCGAGTGCAGCGTGCCCGTGTCAGAACTTCGACCCTGTCGGCTCCCCTAGGGGAGAATTCCCTCCGACGTGGCCGCCCCTGAAGGAGGAAAAGAACTGGCTTGAGCTGAACCGTGAAAATTTAGAAATGACATCTACCCTATGCAAGCCGCATATCTTGTTGCAAGTCAGAAAACTCGGTAACAACAGCCACGGACTGAGTACAAGACGTTGCGGTAACATCGACGAGAGGGAGAACAACCGACGAGTTCCGGTGTTGTTGCTGGTCGCGGGTTGTCTGAACCGCACGTGGGATCAAAGCTTTTGGTCAGCGACGAGCAGAGCGTGATACGCGTGCAGGTTCTTTGAGACTACAATCGATACTTGCGACACGCGGTCGTTTGGATCACGGCCGTGCTGTCGTGCCGCCGCAAGTGGTCAGACATGGCAGGTAGATCGGCTTTTATTGCGTACGTATAGGAGCGAGAGAGTCTCGAACTTGAGTGCGAACAATTCGCGCGCGAGTGGTCAAGTGTATCGCATTGTCCCAGCCACCATCTCGTGCACTTATCGTAAACGACGAAAGATTGATCAGGGCGTGGGACTATGCCGAAGGGTGCTCTGTGGCCCGTATCAGGTAGAGCCTAAACAGAAGTCGTGATCGTGGCCCAGTCAGTTTTGCACTTCTATCAATAGTGTTGGTAGGCATCTAGTGCAGAGGTTCTGACACCTCTAGATCCCTTTAGGCTTGTCAGAGAGCAATCTGCGGTTTAGCGCTCAAACGAACTGTTATTCGTAGCCCGTCGCACTTGGTGCTAAGAGGAATAAACGTGTGGCTAAGTTACACGCATCCACGCAAAGATTACGGTCAAACCCTATTTTTACAAGTGGCCGACCGACAGCGATGTCGCAAGGAGTGACCTTACCGTCAATGTAGAGGCGGTGTGTTGCACCTGGTCCTGGTGGTAGATTGTTGTCCATCCACCATCTCGTATGCGATCGAGAAATGTGAAAGTCGGCACACCATCACACCCTCTCGAATGGTGCAGCGTTTCGCAAATTTTTATAAACCGTACGCAACAATGACTTAAACCCTTCACATATTGGTTCTCGACGCTTGCAGGCGTCTGACGCAAGGTAGCAGCCACTTCATGTATTTCGTCTCCCTACAAATATATTCGGGTGTGCTATACCCATTCATGCTCGATAGTAGCACAACTCCAAAGTATGGTTGCGTCAGATGATTCTGGCGATGAAGGCGTATCAATTCGAGCCAATGTTCGTAGCAAAGTTGTTGTTAGTTTGAGTGCGTGTCGCAAGTCAGGTGCACAAGTAGACAGTACTAAATGCGGAGTGTAAACAAGTCGTAAAAAAGCCTTCGCGGGTTCAATCCGAGCGATTTCGCACAGCCAATTGATTGCAGATTTCTTGTTTATGGGACGCGCCTGACAACGGCGTGATGCGAAGGTGCGATCTTCCTTTCTTTCACAATCTGAATGGACGCGCGTCCTGTCTCGAGCCCCGACGCTTTGCGTACGGATCTTCTGACCCGTAAGGTTTCCGTTTTGTGCGAGTTTCTGCATGGCACGAATGCCCCCGCCGTTATCTCCGCTTATTTCACAAAGGCTCCTGCCGTTCTCACCGCTTATTTCACGGCGGCTGCGGAACGCGTTCGGTACCATGACGGCGTAGATCTATGAATGAAATCGTATATGGTAGGTATTATGTTCAATGTGCAGTCGGTTGTTCACGAGGGAAAGACCGTCTCTTTCGGTGGAAACTGTTCAAGAGATCACACATTAAAGTTTACATTATTTGTAACGCGGGAGAGCGGACAGCTACAAAAAAGTGTGGACGAGAGTCGTCTCACGCAATGCATAGGGATGGTCATATTGTCACCCTCTTGGACATCGCACACAGAGCTGAGTCACGTACAATTACCAAGCATACGACGCCGGCGTTGCCAACCTGGCTTGGACGTTCAGATGTCTTTCAGATGTCTTGTGCACCGTAACTTTTTCGATCGACCGCCTGTTCCTCCCTATTGAGGGCTGCCATAGATGAGAGCTGGCTCAAATGCACACTCGCAGATTTGACCGATCACAACCCCACAATATTCTGACTTTATTCGCGCAACGTCGGACATATGCTCATGCGGCTGTTCTTGTCTTTTACATTGTACAGCTTGCGTACTAGTCCTTATCTTGTCACTTGATTCCAATTTGCTCTTGCGGTGGTCTTGCTGACGTACGAGCAAGCTTTCACTCGATGTCATTCATCAATTTGCCAAGCCAAGCTCATTTCAGTCAAAAGTCGACCCTCCCTGCACACTTGTCAAGATGAATATCAAGACTGCCCTGCTGATTTTCATCGCTACAGCTACCTCAGCTTCTGCTTCTAATGGCGTTGTGAAAGACTTTGCATGCTATTGTTACAATGGCAAAGTGATCCCGTGCTACGGAGGCATAGACGGATGCTGCGACGCCTGCACGTAGAGGATCTCACTTGTTTAACCATCACAAGAGAGCCTTGACACATGAAGCGTAAACGACCTCCTCTAAAGCGTTTGACGCTACAAGAGCCTATTGGTTTTCAAGAGGTTAGCATCGTGAGGCAACTTGCCTTGCACCAAAACAAGTTGTTGCTGCGCTAAAATTCACCAGTTCTGATTGCTTGGTGCTGTGCATTGTTTGTTGTGTTGTATAAAATTTGATAAGCTCTTTGTGTTCAGATAATTTTGGAGCTCGTGTTGCAGGGTACTGACATTAACATTCGATTAAAATAGAAGTATGCTTGTCTCTTTCTGTACTTTGGCAAATGAATGTCCAACCTTCGATTTTTGTGTAAGGCCAACGCAACGTATACATGATGCAACCGACAAATACGTGAGAGAGAAGCAGACCAGTCTATTTAACTGTTTAAGGTTGCAAGATGTCTGTAAAGTTCCTAAGCCCGGATGGCATCGCCGGTGCTCATACGAGTCCGGTGGATGTACAAGGCGTGTCACGTAAAGTCACGCTCTCGGTGTATCCGACGAGGCTGCTGTAGCCAAGGGACACACGTGTATCGTTCTAGATCTGTCGTGGCCGCTCGGGCGGCCGGATGTTCAAATGATGTGCAACTGCCGAAGCAAAGGCACAGATCGTAGGGAAACCCCGATGACCGCGTGCGCGGCCCTTCGACGTGGAGTGCGATCACCGAAGTGACTGCAAGGCGTGGGGAGCGTCAACCCGATCACCGAAGTGACTGAAAGGCGCAGAGAACGCCTATCCGCCGTAAAACACCCCTGCTAAGCCGCTTGCGCGACCCGTCGGTCCCCTGCGCACACACCCGAGACAGCGAGTGCAGCGTGCCCGTGTCAGAACTTCGACCCTGTCGGCTCCCCTAGGGGAGAATTCCCTCCGACGTGGCCGCCCCTGAAGGAGGAAAAGAACTGGCTTGAGCTGAACCGTGAAAATTTAGAAATGACATCTACCCTATGCAAGCCGCATATCTTGTTGCAAGTCAGAAAACTCGGTAACAACAGCCACGGACTGAGTACAAGACGTTGCGGTAACATCGACGAGAGGGAGAACAACCGACGAGTTCCGGTGTTGTTGCTGGTCGCGGGTTGTCTGAACCGCACGTGAGATCAAAGCTTTTGGTCAGCGACGAGCAGAGCGTGATACGCGTGCAGGTTCTTTGAGACTACAATCGATACTTGCGACACGCGGTCGTTTGGATCACGGCCGTGCTGTCGTGCCGCCGCAAGTGGTCAGACATGGCAGGTAGATCGGCTTTTATTGCGTACGTATAGGAGCGAGAGAGTCTCGAACTTGAGTGCGAACAATTCGCGCGCGAGTGGTCAAGTGTATCGCATTGTCCCAGCCACCATCTCGTGCACTTATCGTAAACGACGAAAGATTGATCAGGGCGTGGGACTATGCCGAAGGGTGCTCTGTGGCCCGTATCAGGTAGAGCCTAAACAGAAGTCGTGATCGTGGCCCAGTCAGTTTTGCACTTCTATCAATAGTGTTGGTAGGCATCTAGTGCAGAGGTTCTGACACCTCTAGATCCCTTTAGGCTTGTCAGAGAGCAATCTGCGGTTTAGCGCTCAAACGAACTGTTATTCGTAGCCCGTCGCACTTGGTGCTAAGAGGAATAAACGTGTGGCTAAGTTACACGCATCCACGCAAAGATTACGGTCAAACCCTATTTTTACAAGTGGCCGACCGACAGCGATGTCGCAAGGAGTGACCTTACCGTCAATGTAGAGGCGGTGTGTTGCACCTGGTCCTGGTGGTAGATTGTTGTCCATCCACCATCTCGTATGCGATCGAGAAATGTGAAAGTCGGCACACCATCACACCCTCTCGAATGGTGCAGCGTTTCGCAAATTTTTATAAACCGTACGCAACAATGACTTAAACCCTTCACATATTGGTTCTCGACGCTTGCAGGCGTCTGACGCAAGGTAGCAGCCACTTCATGTATTTCGTCTCCCTACAAATATATTCGGGTGTGCTATACCCATTCATGCTCGATAGTAGCACAACTCCAAAGTATGGTTGCGTCAGATGATTCTGGCGATGAAGGCGTATCAATTCGAGCCAATGTTCGTAGCAAAGTTGTTGTTAGTTTGAGTGCGTGTCGCAAGTCAGGTGCACAAGTAGACAGTACTAAATGCGGAGTGTAAACAAGTCGTAAAAAAGCCTTCGCGGGTTCAATCCGAGCGATTTCGCACAGCCAATTGATTGCAGATTTCTTGTTTATGGGACGCGCCTGACAACGGCGTGATGCGAAGGTGCGATCTTCCTTTCTTTCACAATCTGAATGGACGCGCGTCCTGTCTCGAGCCCCGACGCTTTGCGTACGGATCTTCTGACCCGTAAGGTTTCCGTTTTGTGCGAGTTTCTGCATGGCACGAATGCCCCCGCCGTTATCTCCGCTTATTTCACAAAGGCTCCTGCCGTTCTCACCGCTTATTTCACGGCGGCTGCGGAACGCGTTCGGTACCATGACGGCGTAGATCTATGAATGAAATCGTATATGGTAGGTATTATGTTCAATGTGCAGTCGGTTGTTCACGAGGGAAAGACCGTCTCTTTCGGTGGAAACTGTTCAAGAGATCACACATTAAAGTTTACATTATTTGTAACGCGGGAGAGCGGACAGCTACAAAAAAGTGTGGACGAGAGTCGTCTCACGCAATGCATAGGGATGGTCATATTGTCACCCTCTTGGACATCGCACACAGAGCTGAGTCACGTACAATTACCAAGCATACGACGCCGGCGTTGCCAACCTGGCTTGGACGTTCAGATGTCTTTCAGATGTCTTGTGCACCGTAACTTTTTCGATCGACCGCCTGTTCCTCCCTATTGAGGGCTGCCATAGATGAGAGCTGGCTCAAATGCACACTCGCAGATTTGACCGATCACAACCCCACAATATTCTGACTTTATTCGCGCAACGTCGGACATATGCTCATGCGGCTGTTCTTGTCTTTTACATTGTACAGCTTGCGTACTAGTCCTTATCTTGTCACTTGATTCCAATTTGCTCTTGCGGTGGTCTTGCTGACGTACGAGCAAGCTTTCACTCGATGTCATTCATCAATTTGCCAAGCCAAGCTCATTTCAGTCAAAAGTCGACCCTCCCTGCACACTTGTCAAGATGAATATCAAGACTGCCCTGCTGATTTTCATCGCTACAGCTACCTCAGCTTCTGCTTCTAATGGCGTTGTGAAAGACTTTGCATGCTATTGTTACAATGGCAAAGTGATCCCGTGCTACGGAGGCATAGACGGATGCTGCGACGCCTGCACGTAGAGGATCTCACTTGTTTAACCATCACAAGAGAGCCTTGACACATGAAGCGTAAACGACCTCCTCTAAAGCGTTTGACGCTACAAGAGCCTATTGGTTTTCAAGAGGTTAGCATCGTGAGGCAACTTGCCTTGCACCAAAACAAGTTGTTGCTGCGCTAAAATTCACCAGTTCTGATTGCTTGGTGCTGTGCATTGTTTGTTGTGTTGTATAAAATTTGATAAGCTCTTTGTGTTCAGATAATTTTGGAGCTCGTGTTGCAGGGTACTGACATTAACATTCGATTAAAATAGAAGTATGCTTGTCTCTTTCTGTACTTTGGCAAATGAATGTCCAACCTTCGATTTTTGTGTAAGGCCAACGCAACGTATACATGATGCAACCGACAAATACGTGAGAGAGAAGCAGACCAGTCTATTTAACTGTTTAAGGTTGCAAGATGTCTGTAAAGTTCCTAAGCCCGGATGGCATCGCCGGTGCTCATACGAGTCCGGTGGATGTACAAGGCGTGTCACGTAAAGTCACGCTCTCGGTGTATCCGACGAGGCTGCTGTAGCCAAGGGACACACGTGTATCGTTCTAGATCTGTCGTGGCCGCTCGGGCGGCCGGATGTTCAAATGATGTGCAACTGCCGAAGCAAAGGCACAGATCGTAGGGAAACCCCGATGACCGCGTGCGCGGCCCTTCGACGTGGAGTGCGATCACCGAAGTGACTGCAAGGCGTGGGGAGCGTCAACCCGATCACCGAAGTGACTGAAAGGCGCAGAGAACGCCTATCCGCCGTAAAACACCCCTGCTAAGCCGCTTGCGCGACCCGTCGGTCCCCTGCGCACACACCCGAGACAGCGAGTGCAGCGTGCCCGTGTCAGAACTTCGACCCTGTCGGCTCCCCTAGGGGAGAATTCCCTCCGACGTGGCCGCCCCTGAAGGAGGAAAAGAACTGGCTTGAGCTGAACCGTGAAAATTTAGAAATGACATCTACCCTATGCAAGCCGCATATCTTGTTGCAAGTCAGAAAACTCGGTAACAACAGCCACGGACTGAGTACAAGACGTTGCGGTAACATCGACGAGAGGGAGAACAACCGACGAGTTCCGGTGTTGTTGCTGGTCGCGGGTTGTCTGAACCGCACGTGAGATCAAAGCTTTTGGTCAGCGACGAGCAGAGCGTGATACGCGTGCAGGTTCTTTGAGACTACAATCGATACTTGCGACACGCGGTCGTTTGGATCACGGCCGTGCTGTCGTGCCGCCGCAAGTGGTCAGACATGGCAGGTAGATCGGCTTTTATTGCGTACGTATAGGAGCGAGAGAGTCTCGAACTTGAGTGCGAACAATTCGCGCGCGAGTGGTCAAGTGTATCGCATTGTCCCAGCCACCATCTCGTGCACTTATCGTAAACGACGAAAGATTGATCAGGGCGTGGGACTATGCCGAAGGGTGCTCTGTGGCCCGTATCAGGTAGAGCCTAAACAGAAGTCGTGATCGTGGCCCAGTCAGTTTTGCACTTCTATCAATAGTGTTGGTAGGCATCTAGTGCAGAGGTTCTGACACCTCTAGATCCCTTTAGGCTTGTCAGAGAGCAATCTGCGGTTTAGCGCTCAAACGAACTGTTATTCGTAGCCCGTCGCACTTGGTGCTAAGAGGAATAAACGTGTGGCTAAGTTACACGCATCCACGCAAAGATTACGGTCAAACCCTATTTTTACAAGTGGCCGACCGACAGCGATGTCGCAAGGAGTGACCTTACCGTCAATGTAGAGGCGGTGTGTTGCACCTGGTCCTGGTGGTAGATTGTTGTCCATCCACCATCTCGTATGCGATCGAGAAATGTGAAAGTCGGCACACCATCACACCCTCTCGAATGGTGCAGCGTTTCGCAAATTTTTATAAACCGTACGCAACAATGACTTAAACCCTTCACATATTGGTTCTCGACGCTTGCAGGCGTCTGACGCAAGGTAGCAGCCACTTCATGTATTTCGTCTCCCTACAAATATATTCGGGTGTGCTATACCCATTCATGCTCGATAGTAGCACAACTCCAAAGTATGGTTGCGTCAGATGATTCTGGCGATGAAGGCGTATCAATTCGAGCCAATGTTCGTAGCAAAGTTGTTGTTAGTTTGAGTGCGTGTCGCAAGTCAGGTGCACAAGTAGACAGTACTAAATGCGGAGTGTAAACAAGTCGTAAAAAAGCCTTCGCGGGTTCAATCCGAGCGATTTCGCACAGCCAATTGATTGCAGATTTCTTGTTTATGGGACGCGCCTGACAACGGCGTGATGCGAAGGTGCGATCTTCCTTTCTTTCACAATCTGAATGGACGCGCGTCCTGTCTCGAGCCCCGACGCTTTGCGTACGGATCTTCTGACCCGTAAGGCTTCCGTTTTGTGCGAGTTTCTGCATGGCACGAATGCCCCCGCCGTTATCTCCGCTTATTTCACAAAGGCTCCTGCCGTTCTCACCGCTTATTTCACGGCGGCTGCGGAACGCGTTCGGTACCATGACGGCGTAGATCTATGAATGAAATCGTATATGGTAGGTATTATGTTCAATGTGCAGTCGGTTGTTCACGAGGGAAAGACCGTCTCTTTCGGTGGAAACTGTTCAAGAGATCACACATTAAAGTTTACATTATTTGTAACGCGGGAGAGCGGACAGCTACAAAAAAGTGTGGACGAGAGTCGTCTCACGCAATGCATAGGGATGGTCATATTGTCACCCTCTTGGACATCGCACACAGAGCTGAGTCACGTACAATTACCAAGCATACGACGCCGGCGTTGCCAACCTGGCTTGGACGTTCAGATGTCTTTCAGATGTCTTGTGCACCGTAACTTTTTCGATCGACCGCCTGTTCCTCCCTATTGAGGGCTGCCATAGATGAGAGCTGGCTCAAATGCACACTCGCAGATTTGACCGATCACAACCCCACAATATTCTGACTTTATTCGCGCAACGTCGGACATATGCTCATGCGGCTGTTCTTGTCTTTTACATTGTACAGCTTGCGTACTAGTCCTTATCTTGTCACTTGATTCCAATTTGCTCTTGCGGTGGTCTTGCTGACGTACGAGCAAGCTTTCACTCGATGTCATTCATCAATTTGCCAAGCCAAGCTCATTTCAGTCAAAAGTCGACCCTCCCTGCACACTTGTCAAGATGAATATCAAGACTGCCCTGCTGATTTTCATCGCTACAGCTACCTCAGCTTCTGCTTCTAATGGCGTTGTGAAAGACTTTGCATGCTATTGTTACAATGGCAAAGTGATCCCGTGCTACGGAGGCATAGACGGATGCTGCGACGCCTGCACGTAGAGGATCTCACTTGTTTAACCATCACAAGAGAGCCTTGACACATGAAGCGTAAACGACCTCCTCTAAAGCGTTTGACGCTACAAGAGCCTATTGGTTTTCAAGAGGTTAGCATCGTGAGGCAACTTGCCTTGCACCAAAACAAGTTGTTGCTGCGCTAAAATTCACCAGTTCTGATTGCTTGGTGCTGTGCATTGTTTGTTGTGTTGTATAAAATTTGATAAGCTCTTTGTGTTCAGATAATTTTGGAGCTCGTGTTGCAGGGTACTGACATTAACATTCGATTAAAATAGAAGTATGCTTGTCTCTTTCTGTACTTTGGCAAATGAATGTCCAACCTTCGATTTTTGTGTAAGGCCAACGCAACGTATACATGATGCAACCGACAAATACGTGAGAGAGAAGCAGACCAGTCTATTTAACTGTTTAAGGTTGCAAGATGTCTGTAAAGTTCCTAAGCCCGGATGGCATCGCCGGTGCTCATACGAGTCCGGTGGATGTACAAGGCGTGTCACGTAAAGTCACGCTCTCGGTGTATCCGACGAGGCTGCTGTAGCCAAGGGACACACGTGTATCGTTCTAGATCTGTCGTGGCCGCTCGGGCGGCCGGATGTTCAAATGATGTGCAACTGCCGAAGCAAAGGCACAGATCGTAGGGAAACCCCGATGACCGCGTGCGCGGCCCTTCGACGTGGAGTGCGATCACCGAAGTGACTGCAAGGCGTGGGGAGCGTCAACCCGATCACCGAAGTGACTGAAAGGCGCAGAGAACGCCTATCCGCCGTAAAACACCCCTGCTAAGCCGCTTGCGCGACCCGTCGGTCCCCTGCGCACACACCCGAGACAGCGAGTGCAGCGTGCCCGTGTCAGAACTTCGACCCTGTCGGCTCCCCTAGGGGAGAATTCCCTCCGACGTGGCCGCCCCTGAAGGAGGAAAAGAACTGGCTTGAGCTGAACAGTGAAAATTTAGAAATGACATCTACCCTATGCAAGCCGCATATCTTGTTGCAAGTCAGAAAACTCGGTAACAACAGCCACGGACTGAGTACAAGACGTTGCGGTAACATCGACGAGAGGGAGAACAACCGACGAGTTCCGGTGTTGTTGCTGGTCGCGGGTTGTCTGAACCGCACGTGAGATCAAAGCTTTTGGTCAGCGACGAGCAGAGCGTGATACGCGTGCAGGTTCTTTGAGACTACAATCGATACTTGCGACACGCGGTCGTTTGGATCACGGCCGTGCTGTCGTGCCGCCGCAAGTGGTCAGACATGGCAGGTAGATCGGCTTTTATTGCGTACGTATAGGAGCGAGAGAGTCTCGAACTTGAGTGCGAACAATTCGCGCGCGAGTGGTCAAGTGTATCGCATTGTCCCAGCCACCATCTCGTGCACTTATCGTAAACGACGAAAGATTGATCAGGGCGTGGGACTATGCCGAAGGGTGCTCTGTGGCCCGTATCAGGTAGAGCCTAAACAGAAGTCGTGATCGTGGCCCAGTCAGTTTTGCACTTCTATCAATAGTGTTGGTAGGCATCTAGTGCAGAGGTTCTGACACCTCTAGATCCCTTTAGGCTTGTCAGAGAGCAATCTGCGGTTTAGCGCTCAAACGAACTGTTATTCGTAGCCCGTCGCACTTGGTGCTAAGAGGAATAAACGTGTGGCTAAGTTACACGCATCCACGCAAAGATTACGGTCAAACCCTATTTTTACAAGTGGCCGACCGACAGCGATGTCGCAAGGAGTGACCTTACCGTCAATGTAGAGGCGGTGTGTTGCACCTGGTCCTGGTGGTAGATTGTTGTCCATCCACCATCTCGTATGCGATCGAGAAATGTGAAAGTCGGCACACCATCACACCCTCTCGAATGGTGCAGCGTTTCGCAAATTTTTATAAACCGTACGCAACAATGACTTAAACCCTTCACATATTGGTTCTCGACGCTTGCAGGCGTCTGACGCAAGGTAGCAGCCACTTCATGTATTTCGTCTCCCTACAAATATATTCGGGTGTGCTATACCCATTCATGCTCGATAGTAGCACAACTCCAAAGTATGGTTGCGTCAGATGATTCTGGCGATGAAGGCGTATCAATTCGAGCCAATGTTCGTAGCAAAGTTGTTGTTAGTTTGAGTGCGTGTCGCAAGTCAGGTGCACAAGTAGACAGTACTAAATGCGGAGTGTAAACAAGTCGTAAAAAAGCCTTCGCGGGTTCAATCCGAGCGATTTCGCACAACCAATTGATTGCAGATTTCTTGTTTATGGGACGCGCCTGACAACGGCGTGATGCGAAGGTGCGATCTTCCTTTCTTTCACAATCTGAATGGACGCGCGTCCTGTCTCGAGCCCCGACGCTTTGCGTACGGATCTTCTGACCCGTAAGGTTTCCGTTTTGTGCGAGTTTCTGCATGGCACGAATGCCCCCGCCGTTATCTCCGCTTATTTCACAAAGGCTCCTGCCGTTCTCACCGCTTATTTCACGGCGGCTGCGGAACGCGTTCGGTACCATGACGGCGTAGATCTATGAATGAAATCGTATATGGTAGGTATTATGTTCAATGTGCAGTCGGTTGTTCACGAGGGAAAGACCGTCTCTTTCGGTGGAAACTGTCCAAGAGATCACACATTAAAGTTTACATTATTTGTAACGCGGGAGAGCGGACAGCTACAAAAAAGTGTGGACGAGAGTCGTCTCACGCAATGCATAGGGATGGTCATATTGTCACCCTCTTGGACATCGCACACAGAGCTGAGTCACGTACAATTACCAAGCATACGACGCCGGCGTTGCCAACCTGGCTTGGACATTCAGATGTCTTTCAGATGTCTTGTGCACCGTAACTTTTTCGATCGACCGCCTGTTCCTCCCTATTGAGGGCTGCCATAGATGAGAGCTGGCTCAAATGCACACTCGCAGATTTGACCGATCACAACCCCACAATATTCTGACTTTATTCGCGCAACGTCGGACATATGCTCATGCGGCTGTTCTTGTCTTTTACATTGTACAGCTTGCGTACTAGTCCTTATCTTGTCACTTGATTCCAATTTGCTCTTGCGGTGGTCTTGCTGACGTACGAGCAAGCTTTCACTCGATGTCATTCATCAATTTGCCAAGCCAAGCTCATTTCAGTCAAAAGTCGACCCTCCCTGCACACTTGTCAAGATGAATATCAAGACTGCCCTGCTGATTTTCATCGCTACAGCTACCTCAGCTTCTGCTTCTAATGGCGTTGTGAAAGACTTTGCATGCTATTGTTACAATGGCAAAGTGATCCCGTGCTACGGAGGCATAGACGGATGCTGCGACGCCTGCACGTAGAGGATCTCACTTGTTTAACCATCACAAGAGAGCCTTGACACATGAAGCGTAAACGACCTCCTCTAAAGCGTTTGACGCTACAAGAGCCTATTGGTTTTCAAGAGGTTAGCATCGTGAGGCAACTTGCATTGCACCAAAACAAGTTGTTGCTGCGCTAAAATTCACCAGTTCTGATTGCTTGGTGCTGTGCATTGTTTGTTGTGTTGTATAAAATTTGATAAGCTCTTTGTGTTCAGATAATTTTGGAGCTCGTGTTGCAGGGTACTGACATTAACATTCGATTAAAATAGAAGTATGCTTGTCTCTTTCTGTACTTTGGCAAATGAATGTCCAACCTTCGATTTTTGTGAAAGGCCAACGCAACGTATACAGGATGCAACCTATCAAAACGTCACCTTTTTTTATATAAATAGTAATTATCTTTAATATAGATGTCGCACTTCGGTGCGTGAATAGTAGTAGATTAAATCCTTAGCCATTGATCAATTTTGCTCCTCAAGCATTTTAGCTTCTAGGAAATGAAGCAAAAGTCAGAGTGTAAGTGGAGAGCCCACTACATGTAATTGACATTTGTAAATGTCAACTAGGAATAAACTTTAATTATTTATATCTTTAAAAAAATCATACTTAGTAAATATATCAAAAGATTTTTAGCTGGGAGGTAATTTTAGCACCGCTCCCCTTCTAGCTTTAATCGGCCGCTATATCAATCGAATAACAATAGGTGCTGCTAGACGCGTACAAAAATGGTCAGGAAGTAGCAAAATGCATCAGTTTTATTCATAACAATATTTATAAGAAATGAATGATTTTAAGAAACATGACCGCTATTTCATGCAAAAAAACGTTGTCCTTTCTGATAAATATTTACTTACAAAACATTCTTCCTTTTGTGCCTTACACGTAAGCTTTCGAGGCAGGTACCAATGCTTTTTGTGTAGTGCATGTTGGTAATGGAGCTGTACAGCAAAGTCTTACACCACGGTTGATTCCAAACTGAAATGATGAAGTGGGCATTGTCGGTAATGATATTGTTACACTTAGTTCAAGAATGACAACAGTCGTTTAGTATAGAATTGATAAAAGATCTCACTTCTAAATTGGTCAAGTCGCTCACTAGACCACGGAGAGCGGCTGAAATGCGTTTAAAATGCGTTCAACACAGAAGTCGTCAATATCCATTCTGTAAAAGGCAACATGGTATGAACCATAGCCTAGCTCCAAACCATCACGCATAGAATCGAAGTGCGCAACGGAAGATCCGCCGGTGAGGGGACATCCAAACTACGCATGGTCGTGAACAAGTAAGGCGTAGAAGGTCTAGTCTGCGGATAGATGGCGCACGTGTTACAAAAAAAGGGAAACGCAAAGCTAGTGACGCGAATATGGATTAGCTGTGCAATCACTACGGCAGATAGGTGTTGATACTGAGGAAAGGGTAAACCATAGGCCAGGTTACAAAAGAGGTAGTCTTGTAAAGAATTAATTTAAGTTTTAAATGGTGCGAAAGTTCTTCATATATTGTTGTGGTGGATCTCAAAACTGCGTGATGAGACCATAAACCACACGCTGTAGCGGACTGCCTAGTTACGGACAAGATACCTGCGACGCCGCATATGGACCCTAAATCACCTTGAATCACCTTGTGTACCCGTCGGCTGGCGGGTTACACTGTGAGGTAGACTTGGGGAGATGTAAATGCTGTTTCGGAGAGATCAAGGCATGGGGCCACGAGTGGGTATGCTTCACTCCGTCGACCAGTCTGTGGCTACTCGATAGGCTTGGCATGAGTGGACTTCAACCAAAAAAATTAGGGTTTGTTGCTCCTGGTCGTGTTCTTATTGTCTCAGGGGTATGAACCACCTGGCCTTTGCTTTTCTCTCTGACGACGTAGTCGGGAGGCCGCGTCCAATAGTGGATATTTGGGGGTGCTACTCAACGAACCCACAGGCCAAATATTTCTTGAAGTTTTACTTGCACTCGGTCTTGCCACGCAATTGTCTTTAACGGTGGGGGGGCAAAGTGCATCCTTGACGTAGAACAGACGGGCAGACTTAACAATTTATTACTTTCAGCACAATGGATTCTTGGCAAGAAGATCGAGTTGAGCAATAATTAATTATTCCTATCTTTTACATCCTTTGATCTATCCTTTCTTTACGCTTCGACTTATTGTTTTGACTGGCCGGGAGTAGCTTGATCTTGACGGTATTAAGATCTACCGATGAGGAAACTAGCCCAATAATTAAAGTACCGAGGTCTGCCGATGAGGGACCGTCCCACCACTGATAAACTAAGATTTACCTAGGGGCCGGGCCTTTCAAAGGGGGACCGTGGTAAACTCTTTTCCGTACCGTATAACCGGTACCCTGGCCATGAACTTCCTTACTTACTTCGAAAAGTTCTTCTCTTCTAAGGGACACTTCACCTTTGTTTAAACGGCGCATTGACAGCTACGTAATTATATGCAAGTATGGATCCAATTTTCACTGACAAAAATGAAGGTCAGTGGCCTGCTAATTTTAGTCACTACGCAGAGGGAGGATGAACAACAAAGGCAAGGCTCTAGTTTTAAGAAAAAGTAAAACTTTTATTCAGTACAATTAAGTCCTATAACTTTTATTTCTCTGTTTGTCCTGAGTCAATTATATTAATATAACTAAACGTAGAATGACGTCTACTCACAACACATAGCGCGTCTAGCAGCGATTGGTGGGTTGATATAGTCATAACAGCAACCAATATGTAGACTACTTAGTCATTCCAACAATAGCAAAATACTTAATGATATTGTTGAAAAGATATCCAACGTAATATACTTTATTATCAGTTTCACTTAATGACAATTTCATGTATCGGACTACCCCGTTACATTTAATATCCTCTTTCTCTATAGTACCTTTTCCTTGGTGTATGCGGTCCCTCCATCAATATGCTGGAGTTTTAGTCCATTATGCTCGAAGAGCGATTTACCACACTTAGATAATAAAGTATTTTTGTAATCCTGATATATTTTCGTGAAAATATTCAAGTACAATTGCAAATGATAACTTCCAGCTCACCACTGATTGTGCGCGTCTAGCATACATTGGTGGCTTTATCAGGCGATCGCATGGCCTGTATCAGCCAAGAATAGTGCGTGCCGCGCGATACCGAATATTATAACGGGGTTACACGTCGACTGGTAGTCGACAATAAGTGTGGTGCACACAAGGGATGGGATCCCCTTTAGAGTGGTATTCGAACACAGTATTAAATGTTGAAAACTGATGTCTGTCAACCATTGATTACGAGATCTTTTGAGAGGTTAATTTAGGCCATTTGCGAGTAGGTTAATTACGTTGTTCTAAGGTGTTCTTTTAGGTTAAAGAATAAATAAAATTCAGTTCCCATTTTGATCCGATCGACACGTGCCTCTTTGAGGCGTTTTGTGATCGTGGAAGAGATAGCAACGTCATGTTAAGGTAGCTACTCCTTGTGCACTCTGTGCGTTGATTCTATGAATCGTTTGGTTCCCCTGGACCAGGGACCGTAAGCTCTCTGAGCTGTTGACTCTTTGAGTCGGGTTCTCTGAACCACCTTTTAGCTCTCGGAGCTGTTGACTATTTGAGTCGGGTTCGTAGAACCAAAGCTGTTCGTAGAGCATTAAGTCTTTCTCTGACTTACGGAGCTGTGTAGCTCCTCTACACTTGGTATCAATCGTAGTCAATCTACGCCTGAGTCGTTACGACTGATCCTCTGTGAGTATGAAGCAATCCACACCCCTCTCTGAGGCTTAAAAGGTTGCGCTTGATAGGCTTACCGCGGCCGTAGGCTAAGAATATGTGAAGTTTCTAGCTGCACAAGGTCCCGATGTGCTCAATGTACGAGTCGAGACCTTCATGCAGTATGAAACGGCCCTGTTAGGGCAGGTTCAAAACGAAGCATCTTCAGCTATGCCAACACGCTACGTGGCAATGCCACCAGAAGAGGCTAATCCTCGTCCCCTTCGGGTGAACGTTAAACATTACTCCGGGAAGGGGGTGAGAATCTTACCCTCTGGATCCGTGAGATCAAGATGGCCATGGGCTCTGGAATTATCTCACTCGAGCACTGGCGAGTTTTGCTGGCCATCTCTAAGCTCGATGGGAGAGCTAGATAATGGGCTCTGACGTGTGGCACGTCGGTCGACTTGGCGTTTCCCACATGGGATTCGCTCAAGTTAGACCTGTTGCGAGTATATTCGCCGACTAATCAGGCTTATCGCGTGCGCTCACGCTTCTTGTCTACCCGTGAGGGTAAGAATGAGCTAACAGAATATGTACAGGAGTTGAGAACTCTGATGGCTGCTATGCAGTCTGACCCACTCCCTGAGACAGTCTATGTGCCTGTCTTCATGGAAGGTCTTCATAATGGCGTTGCCAGGACCGAGGTCTTCGGGTCCATCCCTCTACGTTTTGAAGAGGCGTTGAGCATCGCTCAAAATGCTGAGCACAACTTCAAGTAGGCCAGACTTGGTTGGAATGGGTACAACCTAAGCTTTGCGAGGGCAACCTCTGCTAGCACCTCGGCTTACTGTAAGCCAGAACTGATGGATCTCAGCCATGCTGAAGATAAAGGTGGAGAGAAGCTTCATGTTGCAGAGACAAGATAGAAAGTGAGACGCTGTTATTTGTGCGGAGGCACTAAACACTTGCGTCCCACTTGTACTTTGCGCAAGCAATAACCGACTCATATGGGTCGAAAGCCAGGCCACAACAAGAAACCTGGTATGGCACGGGGAAACGTCGACACATGGTAGGTGCGGGGCGCCCTACTGGGGTAGAACTGAGTTCTGTTGCTTCTTTACGAGGTTGAGCGAAACAGGGCTTAGCCCCACAGAGCGTGGGTACAATCCTGGCTTGTTAGTCGCCGAGACGAAAGTTAAATGTTTTGAAAAGCATTGGTCGATCCTAATCGACTTCGGAGCATCATGAAATTATGCTCGACGTCGTTCCCTTGAGAAGAGTCAGCTATACGTTAAGCGCTCAAAGCGCATGAAGGTGATTCGATCATCGGTCGTCCAGCGACTGGTAGTCGCGTCACGGTGCCTAAAGTTCCATTAAACTTGGGTGTGAAGTTTTTGGACTTTAACAGCCTTAAAAGCTGCCTTGTACTCAATTTGAATTCGAGATATGACCTCATCCTAGGTATGGCTTGACTTACCGTTATGCGCCATGGATTTATTGGAGGTCTAAGACCTCAGGCGCCACGCGCAATGTTTCTAGCGAAGCTTTGGAGAGTCATGAACCCACCTTCGCTAGGCAACAAAAGCGCTATTGGCGCGAGCCATTGACGGAAGATGTCAATGTGCTGGACATTGGTATGTCAGAGTTATTTAACTCGAATATCGATGACATAAATATTGAGCGGAGCTCATTCACCGTATGTGAAGGGGGTTATTCATCGTTGAGTGATACTCGTTGTAATACTGAGTCACTGCATGCTGCAGGCGTGGTTGGCCTAGGGCCGAGACATCAAAAATGTAATTCCTCTGATGTGAGTGGGGTGGCACGTAAAATCCCACCGGATGAGGGCGGCCGAGATGGTACCTCACTGAATGTCGGTAATGACATTGTTGGCGAGGAGGCAGAGTGTTCAGGGGTGGGCCCGGATGCTGTACGTGAAGTGGTACGTGTGAATTCACTGGGTGAAGAGTTTGAGTTACGTAGCTATTCTCCAGATGTCGTTCAATACATGAGCTCTCAAATAAAGCGTGCTAGGATAAATAGTAACCACGGGTCCCCAGCTATCCCGGCCTCTAGGAGGCGAAATATTTTTTTGAGGAAACAATCTTAGCGTAGGGTGGCAACTGTTATGCGCCCAACGTCTAAGAAGTCACGAAGTGATAATAGTAATAATACACTATATACACTTGTCAATGGGTTGACTAGCCATGTTGATGGCAACATTAGTTTTGAGACTCTTCCATCCTTGGATACTCTCTTTGACCTAGACAAAATGTCTGACGGCGAATTTAGCCAAGCCTTGCACGCAGGAGAATTATCCGAGTTATTGTTTATTCGGCCTGATATTGAGTTGAACTCATCCTCGTTATTGAACTAGTCTGTCCTTGAGGACACAAAGGTGGCACTGGATGCCCGTAGTGGATCCTCGAACCTTAAAGATCCTCTTCATACGTTCTATCCTTTGGTAAAGGAATTTCAAGACGTGGTGTGTCATAACCCACCGTCCGTCTTATCTTCCGATAGAGATATGCGTCATGAAATTGACTTGGTTTCTGGAACTAAATACTGCGTAACACGGCAGT
The DNA here is from genome assembly GCA_947650285.1 of Hyaloperonospora brassicae. NCBI lineage: Eukaryota > Oomycota > Peronosporomycetes > Peronosporales > Peronosporaceae > Hyaloperonospora > Hyaloperonospora brassicae. Next base: position 12,637 of record CANTFL010000413.1, on the reverse strand, counting down.
GGCCTTTACCGAAGGAACCGTGTGACGTCATTGACGACTTCTTTCGTGCAAAGCACGCGGCAGGAATGGCACGTGAGAGCAAATCTCCCCATTCCACACCGAACCTCTGTGTCAAAAAGCCCAATGGGAAGTGGCGCATTGTTCATGCTTACAATAAGCTTCATGCGGCCACCATCCCGGCTCAGACACCAACTCCGAGGAAGGATTTTCTTTAGAAAAATATGGAGGAATGTACAATGTACAGTGCGCTCGACTTACTCGATGGTTATTACCAGCTGCTCATGCGAGAAAGCGATATTCCGCTGACAGCGGTCAGCACTCCAAGCGGTATGCTCTGGGAGTGGCTTGTTATGCCGCAAGGGTTGTCAAATGCCCCGGATACATTCAATAGTCTTGTGACGCAATCGTTCAGACCTCACAGAGGATATGCACAGACGTACTTTGATGACATCTTTGTCCATATTCGTGCTATGAACGGTCGGTCAGATTTGGACAATCACATTGGCCATTTACGAGCGGTGCTCGAGTGCATGCGCACGAATAAGTTGTACATCAACCCATCTAAGTGCATCTTTGGTGCCGAAGAAATTATCGTTTTAGGATTCTTTATTGGTAAACGAGGCCTTTAAGCGGATCCTGCTGAGGTAAAAGCCATAGTTAATTGGCCGGTTCCAAAGAACCAAAAAGACTTACGTAAGTGGCTTGGCCTTGCCAATTACTTACACAAGTACAGTGCGAATTACGCAGGCATGGCTCGGCCATTGTCCAATCTCCTTAAAATGTTGTGGAATGGTGCTGGACTAGCACCGAGCATGATGCTTTTCAAGTAGTAAATGAAAGTCTCCTTCATGCGCCAATCTTGGCTTTGACTGATCCTGATCGATCTTTCAGTGTCGTCTGTGACGCATCTGACGTTGACATAGTCAGCGCTCTAATACAGACAGATTCTGATGGACGGGAACGCTTCATTGCGTTTGAGTCCCGGCAGCTGAAGGCTGCACAAAAGAACTATCCTGTTCATGACAAAGCATTTTTTGCAATGAAGTATGCTCTCGTCAAATTCAGAGTTCATCTTCTTGGCTCTAAGCCGTTTGTGATCTATACAGATCATGTGTCATTGCGCACTGCGACCCAGTCGCCGCATCTCTCTCAGAGAATGGCTCGTTAGCTTTCGTTCTTTGCCGAGAACAACTTCGAGGTGAAGTAGAAGCCGGGCAAGCATAATGCTTTGGATGATGCGTTGTCACGCAGGCCTGACTATGAGCTTGCTCATGTTACGACTCTGTCGTTGTCGATCACTGACCTCATCCGTACGGCATGTTCCAAGGATGAACATTGTGTAGCTCTGCTAGGTGCTGTTGGAGGAGACGAGTTCAAGGCCTCAGACATAGAATTGTCGGCACGTTTACGTGCGACGCTACATCGATATTCCATCGATCAAGGCCTGTTGTGATATAGAACGGATATGGAGAATACCCCTCGCATTGTTGTCTCTCATAATGAGGAGTTGAAGCATAGGATCCTCTATAAGGGGCATGAAACTGCGTTGAGTGGTCATCTCGGTCGTGAAAAGACCTACGGCTCAGTTATCCAATGCTATTGGTGGACCAAAATATACAAATGGGGGAGCACATATGTGCGTACGTGTGAAACGTGTCAACGGGTAAAACCCTTACCTCACGCGGCCGCGCCGCAGGCTAGTTTGCCTGTACCCAAGGGGTGTTGGGAGTCCATCAGCATGTATTTCCTGTTCGATTTACCGAATGATTCGTATGACAATACGGGTATTGCGTTCTTTGTTGACCGTTTGAGCAACATGGATCATTTAGCGGCGGTAAGGGTACAGCGACGCTGTTTAATGATCGCGTGTTTCGACAACACGTTTTGCCGTTGGCAATTGTCTTTGATAGAGATCCTCGCTTCACTGGAAGTTTTGGAAGTCCATCTCCAAGGTACTAGACAAACATTTGGACGTGTCCAGAGCGAATCATCCGCAGACGGATGGTCAAACCGAGACAGTGAATCGCATCATCGGTGACATCTTGCGCAGTTTTTGCGCTGAAACGCCGAAGTGTTGGAGTTCGATGCTCCCATTCGTTGAGTTTGCGTTGAATAACGCCATGCATGCCTCGACCGGCTACACACCGTTTTATGTAAATGTGGTCACACACCTTCGAGTTCCGTCAACTCTACCACTACGTGGTTCAGGGATTGGTGGGGGAGGAGTTTCCGATCAACTTGCTGATATCAGCCCTGCTACTATTCAAAAACAGGTAAGCGAGTTTCTCGCAACGCGATTGAATGACTTTCGACATGTGCGTGACGCACTGGCTGATAGACAAGACAAGCAGAAGGAACAAGCTGATGCTAAAGGCAGAGGTTGTATTGAACGTTATGAGGTCGGAGACCAAGTTCTACTCAATGCTAAAACCTTACCTACAAATGTAGTGTCCGCCGTTGTCAAGACAAAGTTGCTTCCGCGTTTCATTGGACCATTCACGATCGTCGCCAAGAAGGGACTTGCGTATACGCTCCACCTTCCGCGCAAACTGCGCACACACCCTGGGTTCTACGATGGCTTGCTTAAGCCGTATCGGGATCCGTCCCACATGAACTTGGAGGCACTTGCGCCGCATAGGTTGGTCTTGCCATCACTTGCTGAATCCGTATCAGGAGGTCAAGCTGAGCCTCCATCCGGGCTTATCCCAACTCCAATGCTTGGACACGGGCTTGGTTCTACTCCAACGCCTGAACATAGGCTCGCATAGCGTCAAACGCACTCTGGGTCTTACCCAATGTCTCACGGAGACCACTCAGCTCGAGAAGCATCTTCTCATGCTCCTCCTTCGATATACCGACCACCTGCGACGCTGTAGATAATCAAGGGAACCGCCAATTCCATGTGATGCGACTCCTGAAGCGAAGTCGTCTTCAGGGCAAATGCCAGTATCTGGTGAAGTGGCGAGGGTACCCGGAGTCGGAGAACTCGTGGGAGTTTGAGATGCCCCTTCGGCAGGATTGCCCATATGCCGTGGATGTTCTTGAACATCGTGGCAGGGGTCCTCTTGTGACCAAAGACGCTTCTCACCAATAGTAGTGAAGGCAGGTGGGTAGTTGGGTACCGCTTGACCAACACCCGCATCAATCGACACATCCGGAGCATAGCGTTTGCGAGTTTGCAACTGGCCTCTGGCCGTAATGTTAAGTAATCATACCGAAGTTTTCCTTCTAGGCGAACATCTGCCACATCAGCACTTGAAATGAGAGCTAACACGCTGCTGGGGTGTCGTTTCCGATGCACCTAGCGAGCAAAAGTGTTGTCTTCTTCTTCCTGTGATTCGCCTGCAAAAAAGAGGATGGGTAACCCTTCATCGGAGGAACCGTTGCACCCCGTGCTTTCGTGTCAAGTCGCAACTTGTATTGACTCTGAGTCGTCAAGTGAGGTTGCAGGTACCTCTCGCGAAGTACTTGTAGACTATCCACCTCATCGGAAGATGTTGGCTCAGATCCAAGGGCACACGTTGCCAAAGAACGACCTATCGTTGGCGTATACGCTCTTTCACACCGAGTCGGGTGAACAGATAGCCACGACGACCCTCAAGGGTCGCAGCAAGCCGCATACGGCGCTGAGCGCTTTACTCTCGTTGGATAGCCAACTGTCGTTGCTCATCAAGCGGGTTGGTGATGATTGCATCGCCCACGATGGGTGCTTGAGGCGGCGCCGGCAGCACGTTGGCTTTTCCACGTTCGACAAATGGGTTCGGTGCAGTATGAGGCGGTGCCTCTTGCACTGGTGAGTCGGACATTGTACTCTCTTAACCATGGATATCGGTATCGCTACCATAATCCACCTACATATCAATGCCGACGTAGGAAGAAAGAGTCGAGGACTTATGTGGTGGAGATGCCATTGTGATTCGTGTTTTGCAAACCGTGAAGGTTTAAGCGCACACACACCGTCCTCTTCGGAAAAAGAATTCGATGGACGTTTTGTGGTAACGTCAGTCTGGTGGGAGAGACTGTACCGCGGTTACACGTCGACTGGTAGTCGACAATAAGTGTGGTGCACACAAGGGATGGGATCCCCTTTAGAGTGATATTAGAACATAGTATCAAGTGTTGAAGACTAACGTCTGTCAACCATTGATTACGAGATCTTTTGAGAGGTTAATTTAGGCCATTTGCGAGTAGGTTAATTACGTTGTTCTAAGGTGTTCTTTTAGGTTAAAGAATAAATAAAATTCAGTTCCCATTTTGATCCGATCGACACGTGCCTCTTTGAGGCGTTTTGTGATCGTGGAAGAGATAGCAACGTCATGTTAAGGTAGCTACTCCTTGTGCACTCTGTGCGTTGATTCTCTGAATCGTTTGGTTCCCCTGGAACAGGGACCGTAAGCTCTCTGAGCTGTTGACTCTTTGAGTCGGGTTCTCTGAACCACCTTTTAGCTATCGGAGCTGTTGACTATTTGAGTCGGGTTCGTAGAACCAAAGCTGTTCGTAGAGCATTAAGTCTTTCTCTGACTTAAGGAGCTGTGTAGTTTCGCTAAAACGGCCGTGATACAAACGACCGCGTGTCGCAAGTATCGATTGTAGCCTTAAAGAACCTGCACGCGTATCACGCTCTGCTCGTCGCTTACCAAAAGCTGCAATTCCACGTGCGGTTCAGGCAACCCGCGATCAGCAACAATACCGATACTAGTCGGTCGTTCGAAACCTTGTCGATGTTACCGCAACGTCTTGTACTCAGTCCGTGGCTGTTGTTACCGAGTTTTCTGACTTGCAACAAGATGTTCGGCTTGCATAGGGTTAATGTCAAGAGCCTGACCTCGCACGGGCAGTTGCTCAACACTACCGACTCATAAATCAGATCTCGGGCAGCCTCTTCATCGGCACGTCGATGCGACGATAATATAATCGGAAGTATTTGGCCTATCTACTCTATAGCAACAACCCTGAACAGATTGATCACCAGCAAGGCAGCAAATTTTTCACGGCACAGGAATTGCCAAGATAGGACCACCACAGTTAAAAAGGGAAGCGGCCGCGTTTTTTTGGTCCTGGTGCACTCTTCCAGAATCCCTAGCGTTGACGCAAACACGCATCAAGAAGACAAAAAACGTTGACTGAGATTCGCGAGCTTAATGAGTGCGCCAGGTTGATGATACTTCGAGGCAGATTCGACGTTTGACGGCGTCGGATACTTCGCCACCCACTGCAACTGATCAATGCCTACATCTGGAAACCCACCACGACAGACGTCTTTCGCATCCAATTATTTTTGGCGGTGTCACATCCTATCTCGCAGAGTGTCATCCTTGTACAGCATGTGAGATCGGATTGTGCGATGTCTAGCAATGTAGAGAAGAAGTGGCACGTAGCGCGAAAGATTGCTTGGCGAACTGCAACATGACAGACACCAAAGCAGTACGGTCTCACGTTACGGGGCAGGGAGTACCAGTTAAACCATCTTGCGTGAGGCGGCGAGTAAATCCGCCTTTATTGATACCGGGTGGGAAACTGATCAACGCTGCGCAACTTCACGATGCAGTCTTGGAGAAAAGGCTGGTATAGAGCGCGTTTTCTGGCTTCGTCTCTACACACAGGACTGTTGCTTGGAGCTGACAGGTCATCGTACGACGAGCCGAGAGTTTCGATGTGAGTAAATCTCAAAACGAGTACCACAAGTTTAAAATAGTCCAAAAACTAGTACGAATCTCAGGTTAAGTATAAAAAACACACTAAGTAGTGTCAACCACATTATACCCAACTGCAACATGGATTGAGAAACAGCTTGATTGCTAGGGAGAACTAGACGATTGTAAGTGAAACAGGCAATGGCAGCAGGTGCGGCAGCAAGTAAGTTGAAATACATATCATTGGCCCTCTCGTGCGTAATGCCAACCTTTCATCTAGCTTCGAGCTCGTGCCGTGCCTCTTTTAAATCGTCATGTGCGCAGATGAGGAAGCCTTAAATTCCGCGTCCGACCAATCTTCTTGTTGAGGACCAGCAAGGATCGTCGATGTGAACGATTGGGGTATCATCGGTGGTCAGGGCGGCACGCCTGAGCTCGGCGGTCTACTGGCCCAGACCCTGTTTCGGGCTTCGATGCTGAAAAACGCGCAGTTGTCGAGAACGTGTAGGGCCGTACGGGTATGCTCACGCTTAACAACCTTTCACCTGGTCCAACTGGAGCTACCATACCTGTGGACTGGCCTGACCAATCCGTATAACCAAGGTAATTAGGGCATCGCGGGTACAAGTTAAGTTTGATACGCATCCACCTATTGCCGCTATTGGCGGCCAGGGACGGTACCCTCCTCAGTCTTCCCAACGTCTGACCGCAGCAAGAGAACGCTTGCCCGAGCAACTACGACAACTACGATCCCATAATTGATGGTGATGCGAATGGCACCGTCGACGAGCGGAAGATGTTTGCTTCGGCTATCTTTCGCGTCATTCTTAGTGCACCGGCCCCAATGCCTGGGACTCGACGCGCCGGGGCGAACGCACGCTCCACGATTATTGCTACCCGTCAAACAAGTCGTACTTCCATGCGTGGTACATCGAGCCGAAGTGACCACCACCAGCAGCATCAGATTCCTCCAGCCCAAGTCTTCATGGATTAAGCGCCGCCTTCGCAACCATATCGCGCGAAGGTCAAAAGGGATCTGCTCAATGTCTCGTTTGGCGCCTGCATCTCCACCACGCTTAGTAGCGTTCTAGCAGCCACTGCCGCCACTAGAGCCTCACTAGCCGCAGATAATGTTACTACAACGGGAGCAACAGTTGATGATATACGCAGACCCGTTTGGAATGGGCCCACTGCTTCCACTCACGCGTGTTCCCAAAGGCATCTCGCCAGCTGCTTTAATCAACCCTTCAACTGTATTATGCCAACCTTAATTAAGGCCGCAAAACAAGACGATTTGATAGAGACACGATGGTAGCTGATGGCTATTTAGTAAGTAAACACCAGGCGCAAAAATGACAAAAATGTATGTTTACGATACTTGTTGCCTCACTTTTTCCGCCTCACTTCCTGCCATTGTCTGAGTTACTCGTTGCCGCCTCGCCTATCCCTAGCAATTAAGCAGTTTCTCATTCCATGTTGCAGTTGATTATAACGGGGTTGACACTATTAGTGTGTTTTAAATGCTTAGTTGAGTATTGTACTGGTTTTTGGACTTTTGTACATTTGTGGTACTGGTTTTGAGATTTACTCTTCCGATGTCTGCGCGGTTTGCTCGTGCCTGTGACGCAGACAGGCCATGCAACTGCTTACGGCCATCAAAACCAAATTCAAACGCGATCACTTTGACGAAGTAAGGCTACGGACAACCATATATTCGGAAGCTAATGTGGTCACGTATTGAGCAGCGTTTATTTGACTGGCTTGCGGTTTCAGCATCGTCAAGTCACGTTCTTCATGCGGGCTTCACTATCGTAGGCAGCGTCAAAGAAGTATGGCAAAGAGGCACGGAGCTACTCCGAACGATAGCTAAGCGAAAATGTGGCTGGCCGACACGAAGACATAAGTACCATGTCTACTGTAGAGCCAAAGCATCGTATTCTGGAAATTTGAACCCCGTCATTCTCGCATACAAGCTACGCACAGAGTGCCCGACTCGCGCGAGGCTAGCATCATAAACCCATATTAAGGCATACTTGATGTCGTTGTAACCTTTCGAAGATTGAGTTACCGTCTACCTCTCTCCACACTTACGTCTTGCTATTTCGCCCATCAAGAATTTTAGTAGAAGAGAAAATGTGCTGAGTAAGTGGCAAGCAGTTCTGTGTAGCGGAGCATTACGCTTTACTACGACGACGCAAGATTTATAATTGACATGGAATGCACTATTCAAGCTGCTAGGTCAACTAAAACCTGCGCTTTTAACTTACTGCTTTCCGTCTGCTGTAACTTCATTAGACCGAGCAACATTATCTAAATCAGTCTTTCACCATAGTATCGCCATGTCCAAGGACTCTTCATTTATAAGCATAAAATAACGCAAAGTCTCCTGTAAGTTAATGCCAAGCTGCCTTGCACGCATTGTTATCATTCGGTCCACTTCTTGTGTCCTCTGTATACCTCCAACGAATCTCTAACCAGATAGAAGTGCAAAACTGACTGGGCCACGATCACGTCTGCTCCATCAAGTCGATCGTAGTGTAATGCAAATTATTTTTCCACTAAGTCGATTCGGAACTGGGCCACACAGCATCCTCCGGTATTGTCCCATGTTCTGCTCGATCTATCGTCGCATCGGATCGGTGCCCGAGATGGTGGCTAGGACAACGCGACACACCTGAACCACGTGCGGGCATCTCTCGCTCGTGTACACAATAACTTCTACCCTTCCTCTCCAGCTGGCCACATCGTGGCGGCATCACAGCACGGCCGTCATCTAAACGACCGCGTGTCGCAAGTGTCCATTGTAGCCTCAAAGAACCTGCTCGTGTGTCACGCTCTGCTTGTCGCTGGCCGAAAGCTCTGATCTCACGTGCGGTTCAGACAACACGCGACCAGCAACAGCAGCGCAACACGTCGGTCGTTCGCCCTCTCGTCGATGCCACCGCCGCGTCTTGTACTGAGTCAGTGGCTGTTTGTCACCGACTCTTCTGACTTCGGACAAGATATGCGGCTTGCATGTTTACACCACTGGACTCGAATTGTCACTGTCGTTATCTTCGAGGCTGAGGAACTTGTAAATAATTTGCAACTATGAGTGGTTCGATTACGATGGATAGCAGTTCTAAAGTCTGAGGTTGTACTGTGGTGGAGCGCTTTTCTCTATTTCCTGCACTATAAACCCTGGGCACACATCGATCTGATGGCTGACAGACACAACCGCTGATAGGAACGTTCTTAATGCGGTATAGACGGTTGATGTACCAAATACTTGATTCAAGAGATGGCCTATTAGTGTGGCCGCACAATGGATACATGACATAGGCCGCACAACAAATCGTACCGTTCCACCCGTATTTAGGTTGGCGCTCGGCGGGATGGACACGCTTTGGTCATTATCAAAGGCTTACGACACTAATACAGAGCTCGGATCCATTTCGTTTACAAATGTAACGAGGCAAACGCATTCTTGAGTCTAGAATCACAAACGATACACAAAAATGAGCAACACAAAAACGAGCAACGCAAAAACGAGTAATTGGAATACGTATCACAAACGATACACAAAAACGAGTAATTGGAACACGTGACGGTAAGCTCAGTGACAACTTGCTGGGATTTACCGTCAGTTACCATAAACTGCTGAGCTCGAGCATGCTGAAGACGCGATGAAGAGAGCATTTTCGCTTCTTGTCAATAGTCCCTGCCTAATCGTCTGATTGCATTCTAAAGCTTCTGCAAGCTCTTTGGCATCCATACACGTCGTCGTCACGACACGAAGCAGATTTCCCTCCCAAGCAATTGATAGTAGTAGCGCGTGTGGCAGAACTGGAGATGGCGGCAGCGATGAGGATGAACGAAGCGGTCTTGATGTTCATCTTGGCAGTCGTGCAGGGAGGGTCGACTGTAGACTGTACTTGAGCTTGGCTTGGCAAATTGATGAATGACGGGAGTGAAGGCAATATTTATGAGCCAAGACCACCGCACGAACAATTAAGCGACAAGTAAAGACTTGCAGGCGAGCTGTACGATGTAAATACAAGTACGACCGCACGAACTTATGTCCAGCACTGGACAAAGAAAGTCAGCATTTGTCTGGTTGTGATCGGTTGAATCTGCGAGCGTACATTTCGAGCCGATTTCCCCAATAGCAACCCTCACGGGGGAGGAACAGACGGTCTAATGGGCAAAATGGTGGACAAGACGCATGGAACGTCCAGGTCAAGTTAGCAACGCCGGTGTCGATTGCTCCAGTGACAGCACGTGACTCAACTCTGTGTGTGGTGCTCAAGGGGTGGCATCGTGAATAGCTCTATGCATTGCAAAAGACGAGTTCCGTCGACCTCTTCTTGAAGCTGCCTGCGCTCCCGCGTTGCTAATGCTTGTAATTGATGAAACTTTGATGTGTGAGTATCGCCCCCAGAGAGTCGGTCCTACGCTCGTGAACAACCTGGTGTGCTGTGTTAAAAAGTGAACATTAAGCAAATGAAACGACCTGTATTAAAACGCGCGCCAGACGCGTTTCGGCCCCCCGCCAGGAGCCTCGTCAGTGGCTTGTCAAAATACAAGTGAGAACTAACCAACCTATATCTCTGTGCTGCCTAATACAACACATAGAACCTTGTAGAACATTCCATATATGCCCTAGTGTAGGTTGAATCTCTGGAGTCGACCCAAGTGCAACTTGCACTTCCAACATGCTGGACCCAGAGGCTCGTGGTGTGTGTCGAACATAATGCTTACCATAGGCGCTTTCATGGACACGCCGCCATGGATTACCAAACGCGCTCTGCAGCCGCCGTGAAATAAGCAGAGATATCGGCGGGGACCTTCGTGCCGTACAGAAAATCGCATAAAATGGTAACCGCTAAGGGCCAGAAGATCCGTCGGCAAAGCGTCGGGTCATAAGACAGGACGAGCATCGTGCAAATTGTATGAGAAACGGAGATCGCACCTTTGCATTAGCACCTTTGCTGGGTCCTATAAACAAGTTCAAGGCTCGACATCTGCAATCGATTGGCTTTGCAAACTTAAATTCGAGTGAGCCCGCAAAGGCTTTATTTACGACCTTTATCACTTCGCTTCGCATTCCGCGGGGTCTATTTGTGCACCTGACAAGCGCCAAGTACTCAACACAATAACAGGAATGTTCTAGCGCTGCCTGGATTTAACAGACGTTCATCGTCACACTCTAGTATCGCCTGACGCCGCAACTGCACTTCGAAGGTTTGCTACCACTGAGCATCAATTGGTACAACACACCCAAATGTCTTTGTAGGAAAAAATGAAATGCACGAAGAGGTTGTTACCAGTGCGCCATACACATGCAAGCGTCGGTGATCTATATGCAAGAGGGTTCGAGCCACTGTTGCGCACGTTTTACGCACAATCGAGAACGTCGCACCGTTCGATTCGACGTGACGATGTGTCGCCTTTCTCGTCGGTCGACCGCATACGAGGTGGTGAGTGGGCAACGATCTACCACCACCAGGACCAGTTGCTGCCCGTCGCCGATTGCTAATGGATAGGCCACTCCTTGCGATATCGATGCCGGTCGGACGATTGTGAAAGAAAACAAGGTTGGACCGTAATCTGCGCACGGACGCGTGAGCATCTGCCCTTTAGATAGCGTCATAGCAACAGGTGGGATGAGCGGCAGGTAAATATCGATGTGAGCATTGAAACGCACGCTGACTACTCCATCCATGCCGAATGGATCACTCACGAGGGGTCCGCACGTCCGCACTAAATGCCGACCAACACTATTGATAGAAGTGCAAAACTGACTGGGCCACGATCACGTCTGCTCCATCAAGTCGATCGTAGTGTAATGCAAATTATTTTTCCACTAAGTCGATTCGGAACTGGGCCACACAGCATCCTCCGGTATTGTCCCATGTTCTGCTCGATCTATCGTCGCATCGGATCGGTGCCCGAGATGGTGGCTAGGACAACGCGACACACCTGAACCACGTGCGGGCATCTCTCGCTCGTGTACACAATAACTTCTACCCTTCCTCTCCAGCTGGCCACATCGTGGCGGCATCACAGCACGGCCGTCATCTAAACGACCGCGTGTCGCAAGTGTCCATTGTAGCCTCAAAGAACCTGCTCGTGTGTCACGCTCTGCTTGTCGCTGGCCGAAAGCTCTGATCTCACGTGCGGTTCAGACAACACGCGACCAGCAACAGCAGCGCAACACGTCGGTCGTTCGCCCTCTCGTCGATGCCACCGCCGCGTCTTGTACTGAGTCAGTGGCTGTTTGTCACCGACTCTTCTGACTTCGGACAAGATATGCGGCTTGCGTGGGGTCGATCTCGAGCCGCCGATCTCACACAGGCAGTCGGTCAACACTTGCGGCATATACAAAAGAGCTCGAGTAGCCGCTTCTTCGGCACGTCGATGCGACGACAGCAGAAGAGATAGTATTCGGCTTATGTGCTCTCGGGTGACAACTCTGAAAAGCTCGATTACCAGCATGGAAGCAAAACTTTGACAGCACAGGACTTTCCAAGATTAGGGCCGCCACTGTTGAAGTATCGCAGCTGCCGTTAAAGTCGGAGTTGTCGGTGTCTGCCACGTCGCCACCCACCGCAACTGATTGATGCCTACACCTGGAAACCCGCCACGACAGGCGCCTTTAGCATAGAGGAGTCATGGGTGCAGTCGAGCCGCAGCCTGCAGAGTATCATCCTTGTATAGCAAGACAGAAACGGGATGTACTGGACGATCGCAGGGACCCCCATGGGGATGGCCGGCCGTCTGTGGCCGACTACTCGGCGTTGTGTCGGACCCAAGACGCCAGAGGCGTCATGTTCAATGCCCCACCTGCTGATCCATGATTTCATGGTGCGTGCTCGACCCCGTAGCGTATCTTCACCTCCTCTACCTACAAAGGTCTAAACGTATCGCTTGTGAAGGGATCAGCTGTGCGGTGTCTGGTACTTTGAGAACCGGTGGCACGAGCACGAGAGAGTGCTTGGCGGGCTGCAGTATGACAAGAGCCG